>VCRD01002157.1:81863-94099 GCA_006783055.1 Trinorchestia longiramus
TATATATATATATATATATATATATATATATATATATATATATATATATACGTATGCATGTATAGATAGAAATATATATATAATTTATATGCATTATCTAAATATTTATGATGTTATATTGCGATGTTTCAGTCTGAGATTCATGAACGACAAGCACTCGCAACTGAACTAAAGTCTTCCAAGTCACGAACTCAAGAGCATCAAAACGTTACACCCTACTTCCACTCTTTCTGATCACAGACTGATGGAGAAATTGTACTGAACCGCTCCTCCCTACAGCAAAGGCACCTAAAAACTCTCAGCAAAAGAGCTAACAAGGGGTTCTTGATTGACAAGCATGAGCCATTTCTATGGGGCTTGCAGTTTTAAAAATCGGAACACAAAGCTTAGTGAATTATAACGTACGAAGTATTTTAACGAGGAAGTCGAAATAGCGTCATAAAAAACGATCTCTATTGATTTAAATGATTTAAATGATTTAACCCTTTAGCGACGAAAAGGACCATACGGTCCTCTTTCATGGTTTTTGGGACAATTGTTCTAATAATTAAACAGTGATCAATATGAGGTTGCTACTAGGTTTGAACGCGGCGGCATGTTACAGCGTCGTTCTTTTGGCTGCCTGGCTCTCAGCGTGCTTCATTGCATCAGTGTACAGACGGTCTTCGTGAGCTTAAACGCAGAAACTAGAAAAAAATTCGTCGCTAAAGGGTTAAATGAGTTGTTCTTATGAAAAAATTTTTTATTGACTGGTTTCCAGTTTTCATGCAAGATAATCATTCCTCAAACAATTCATTGAGTAACTAACTTTAAAGAGCCTCTAGAGGGTTTTTGAGGAGTCCACGAAAAAAGATGATCTAACGTACGCGTTGCCTACAATTCCGATTATTTACAAGTATTTGCAAAATTTTGGATTACAATTTGTTTCCAATTTAAGTTGAGTTTCTTTTTTTGTGTTTTGACACACTGCAAGTAAAATTATTTTACATCACTTCTCTTGTCTTAGTCACGAATCTAACACTTTTTTATTCTTTACGTGTGTATTCATACTGTTGTGCATAAGATGCAGTAAAAATATTCCACATCAGTCTCATGACTTACCTGAACCGAGAGGGCTATAGAAATAAAACATATTCATAAATAACTACATATTAGGCAATTTTACCATACATAGTTGAATTATTGACCAGCCTACACAAACTTTTCACAAAGGGATATTTTCATGACAATTAATCCCATCAAATATTATGTATAGATTCACTCTGGAGTGTATAAAAAATAAATTTCAAATTAATGATCTCCCAAAAATAGTTTTTCAACGACTCATTTCAATTAAATTCCCAAGGACATTCATAACCTCTTTCTAAATGGTCAGTATTTCCATCATTTTATGTTGACTTCAGGCCGGATCCAAAGACACATAAACTGTAAATTGATTCGTGGTTTAGTCTTATTTCTTTGATTATTTGTATTTCAGACCTCTCATCAAGTCCACAGCTAACGAGATTAATTTTTATGGAAACTAGAAGCTTCTAGCTACCCAAGTCCCATACCATCTAGCTACCCAAGATCCATGCCGTCTAGCTACCCAAGTCCCATACCATCTAGCTACCCAAGTCCCTTGCAATTTAGTTACCCAACCCGTCAAGTCTCATGCCAAATATGAAGTGTATTTTCAACAAATTCACAATAGAAATCCTACCAAGCATATAAAAGACACATGATTTAAGCCTTATTGTCTGTTGCATGATACTAATTAGAGTAATAGCACTGGATGAACCAGAAGGTAACTTCAGCCGCTGTGTCTTGGCTATAGGATGCAGCTGGATATGCGCTGGGTATTTTTACACTTACTCACCGTTCCTAATTTTTGAGGAATGATCTTCAAAATAGATTTTTTTTCAACTGTGCTTCAGTCCTCCAGCCGTCATTTTGTGATCGATGAAATTAATAATGGATATAAACTCAATTGGTGTTTCACAAATGCAGAATGATACAAAACTTGGAAGTATGTGAAGGTATACTGAGTGTCGTTATACAGGGTGCAGCAACATAACTTCCTTTATTTCAAAGCAAAGAGCTACGAAAACGGAAGTTAGGTTGCCTCACCCTATACTGAACGAACAGTCCAGTACATATTTATTACTATCAAGGAAAATTCCTACATACGCATTTAACTACGGTGTGAATTTATGTACATAAATGAATCAAATAACGATTTTATTGTCAAAATTGACCCGAGAAAATGAACAGATTGATCACAATTCAGAAGAAGCTACCACCTGAATTTGACACCGTCGTTTCATGGATTTAACACGTTTGTTGCGATTGCCTGATTGGTGTAAAACTTCACTTTGTACGCATAGTCACTAGAAGGATCTGAAAAAATTACAGAACCTAACCTAAGTGACCCACCGGTGGGTCGCATCGCAACAAACGTGTTAATCTAGAGAGCCAGATAGAATGCTTGAGGACCTAGTTAGACAGTGAAATTAACGCTTCACTTAGTCATGTGAAAGTACACACAGAATGCGCAAGAAAATGTAAGAATTACTTTTCGACTCTCATTGTGAGTTGAGAAACCATACTTTGTTTGTGTTAGAGAGGACTTACCTAACTCTTGCTCGTGTGAACCCGATTTCTAGACTTGCATGGGATATTAGATGAAGTATTCAGCCAAGGCATAAAAACATTCACGCCCCTAAAAAGTGCATTCATTCACTGCTGTTCGTAGGCGACCACGGCAGCAAGAGTTATTGAGGGTGTGAATACATTTAATGCTGAAAGCGTGCACACCTTCCTTCATAACCAATTGCACAGCGCTCACTTTCATCAATGAAAAAATGACCCACATCAATTCACACCCGATGCATCGTGACTTGAGATTTTCTGAAGCACATGCCATGTCGGCATCACAATAGAACACTTACCCTGTATTCGGCCCATCTGTGCCCTACAGAACAATAGGAGATTTAAGACCAAGATTCAGAAACTGGTGACGATGACATTTAGAAATTACATCTAGACATCGTTTCTACTCTTGATACCTAGACTCTATGAACAAAGTCATGGTACCTAGGAGGTCTAGAGTAAACAAGCGTAGTACCCTTGCTCCAACCTCAGGCTAAGTAATCTTTCTCTCAATGGTCGCTCCTACAAAAACAGATCTTCTTCTTCTTTTTCTTTCCGACTCCCGCCGAGCTTTTTTTTGAACGTCTTGTCAGTTTCTCCTTCCTAGGAAGTTTAAACCTTGCGATGCTTCTTCCGAAGTTTCCAAACGAGTTTCAAGGCGCTGAGGAGCACGCAATAATTTTTGCATCAAAAATGTGCAGGATGGAGTTGAAGGCTGCAAACCGGATACAGCTTTCATTTCTGAAGTACAGTAAAATGATCAAACCGTCAGACGAGGATGCATTTCAATTAATGAATACTAGATCTTAATACTATCACGCTATCTTCAACGTAATATCACATAATTGTTCCTTCAAATATATATGAAAAAATGTAAGTCCAATTAAGAGCGTTATTAACGTTTCAGGAACGGTCTTACCCTCTTTATTACCACCTTAGTAACGGTCTTATCTTCTTTATTAACGCTTCAGCAACGGTCTTTGCCTCTTTATTAACGCTTTAGTAACATTATTCCCTTATTTATTAATGCTTCAATGATGGTCTTTGCTTCTATATTACTGTTTCTGTAACGGTCTTACCTTATTCATTAATGCTTCAATGACGGTCTTACCCTATTCATTAATGCTTCAGTAACGCTCTTACCTTATTCATTAACGCTTCAGTAACGGTCTTATCTTATTCGTTAACAGTTTAGTGCAGAATAATGGCGTACTTAACATTGGTCAGGTTCATTTTCAAGGTAATATTAATCCGTAATTGTACGTTTTACCTCAAACTTATATCAGAAAGGGAATACAACAGTATTAAAAATAATTGTATGAAAATGAGTTTATTACAGTTACTACTTTTCAATGGCAGGTATATATATATATATATATATATATATATATATATATATATATATATATATATATATATATATATATATATATATATACATCATAGAGGGGACAAGTTTTGCAGTGACAAAGCAAACTTTGATCGTAACATTGAGTCGTTTATTCAATTGCTATTTGGCTTCAAATTGCTAAATGGGAATCAAAGAAGCTACAGAACAGATGTGAGAGTCTCACTCTCACCGTTTAGGAAGAAAAACTTGAACCTGTTGCCGACTACAGCGATATGCTGGTTGTTCAACTTTCTCATTTGACGATCTTGCAGAGGAAGTGTATATACTACATACTTGAAGTACACACACACACATATATATATATATATATATATATATATATATATATATATATATATAGACGGAAGAACCTCGACAAAGGCATGTGCAAAGAAGGAGTTACAAAAACCTGACTGAAGTTCCTGTGTCCAAAATAAAAGCTAATTCAGAGAGCGAGAAATTTCGTGTAGATTATGCCGGTCTCTCAAACAACTATCATTACTTTCCATGAAGATTCTGTGAGAACAACGAAAAACGCAGCTTTGTAATCAAGCCAACCACGTTATATCAGCTTCCTTTGTTCTTTTTCCGAAGATTAGAATATAATTTTTTAGAGTTAATACTTAGCATGGTTTTTTCGTTTCTCTTTCCTTCGAGAATATTTCAGTAGATTTCAACAACCATCATGCATATGAACTATTCAATAAATAAACATAGAAGACAACCCTCAGTTAAAGCAGCATTTCCCATTATAATTTTGTTTTTTTGGGAATCATGGTTCTTGTATTGCTCATATGTAAACAAAGATAAGTCATTGTTTTCCAAACTTCTTTATAAAAATTATTTCTGAAAAAAATCAAAGATCAGCGAGCAATGAAGTCATGTTTTTATCAGCTAAATTTTCCTAATTGTTACTATCAACAACGCATAAACAACATAAGCGTAACAGCTTGTTTGCAGAATAATTTCATGTATCTCATCATGAAAAGATTCGTATCATGCATCTGAAGATGAAAGTAGGTATATGTACATCTCTACTGAGAGTAGTCTTATACTGTGCAACTCAGCATGAAAATGGCATCTGAACATGACTTTGGCAGTCGACACAAATGATGCAAATTTCTTTTCGCGCGAGCGACCTCGGAACTCGTCCGCAATCCTGGATATCAATTTTTTTGTGCACGGCTTTCGGATCGTCCGCCCTGGAGGGTGTGTGCTCACTTTCTTCTCCCTCACAACGGACATGCACCGCCAACGACAGTGGTAAAGTGATTTATTGCAGACACGCTCTTTACTTCTCGTACACACTATTTTTTAGTTATTTTCGGCCCCTAATGCTTTTATTGGTGTTCAGATTACTAGATAATGCAACGCCTCCGTATGGCAGAAGAGGCATAAGATTGAGAACATGGTTATCGATCGTACGTTTCCGTATACTTTTATTACTTTACTGCCAGTAAAACGGTCCTCTGAATTGATGATATCATAATATATAATTCATGTATTAATATTTGAACTACAAACTCTCAATTTACATTATCGGCTGGTAATTCTCGGAACTGGAATTTGAATTATGTTGGCAGGGTTTTCTTTTAAATTATATGAGCTCTGTTTCTGAGGGAATTTAACTCAACCGATAAACTAATATTTATTGGTCCGATATTTATTGGTCCTGTACAAATGGAAGTTACTCACGTAATCGGCTTTTTCATGTCGAGAATAATTTACTTATTATTTTTTCTTTAATAAACTTCAAATGTTGTGCCTTACAGGACCAGAAACATTAACCCTGGAGCACTGAACATGGGTGTAGTTTGCCCGAGGCTAGTGACGTCTATGCCCATGTTCAGTGCTCCAGGGTTAACTGCCTCCACTGTTTTTCATAATTTCTTGCATTTGTATTTTCCTACATGATTTGTGTAAATTAATGAACTAAGATTATTAAATACCCACTGATAATTTTTAATTCTCATCTAGCAGATTTCTTAATTTATGATACATATTATGTAGAAAAAAATATTAGAGGCACACTATTTACAAATAAATTTGATGAAACGCTTGTCCAGTAAATCATGAATATTCCTTGCATGCATTTAGGAGACAACAGTTACAAAGAACCAGTTTTTCCCGTTCTATATATGTGCAGTTGAATCCAGTACTGACAGAACTGACGGCAGAAGCTGCGCAACTGCACACGTACAGAACTGCGTATGTGCAAGCGTACGAAAGAGTCTATATCTATACAGCATGTTTTTGGCCTTATTTGATGTCAAAAACAGTCATTTTGGGAGGTGCCCAAAAAATTTTTATGAATGATAATCGACTGACACCGTGGCCGAGTGGTCTACGGCCTCTCTCATGTATCAGGTCTCTGCCTCGTGCAGAAAGACTGCGGGTTCGAAACCAGGCCATGAACACGAGCTGTTTCTCTTTGTTTCATCGCGCCGTGAGCTCGCACGTATCGGTAAGGCTTACTGGGTAAGCACTCAACACGCCCATGGACACGCCCATCAAACCTCCCGGGATCGTCGCATGGAGCTCCCCATCACCCTTACTCTTAGAATGTTAACCTTAAAAAATTGAAAAACCAATGTACTAATGTCTATGTACAGTGTACTTGATTAGAAATAAAGTTGTTTGTTTGTTTGACCATGAGTGTGTGACACAGAGTGAAGTATCAATCGTAACTTTTTTTGTCAACATTTCAATTTAAATTTGCATGTTCACCTTGATGCTCTCCTCAATGATAACCAAAGAAGACTTGTCACTGTAGCCTAGCGGCTAGCGATGTGTCGTGTTGCCAGGTTTCTGGTTTCAAGGGTTGGTTCCCAAATGTTTTCTTCAATTTTTTCTGTCTGTGATGCGGTGACAAGGAAGGCCGACTGACTGACTTGACTTAAACTTTTTCTTCAAACTTTCAGATTACTGCAACGTGTTTCTGCAACCCTCTACCTCAAGTCACAAGATGGACAGACATTATTGCTGGAAGCATGTTAATTAGTCTTCAGATGTTAGGATTAAGAATTTAAAACCTATTGTACATATCATGTATACCTAAGTGGAATAAAGTTTTTTATCCGATTAAAAAGTGACTGCAGCCCACACCATCATTCTAGCTAGTTTCATACGGTGAAAATGGGTACAACTACATTTACTTAATTACACTGCATCACGTGCATATAATTATGACTGTTTGTAGCTACCTCTACGGTGAATATCTTCTGGTCACACCAGATAAACAACAACAATCTTTATTTCCAATCGAGTACACAGTACATAGACATTAGTACATTGGTTTTTCAAATTCTTATGGTTAACATTTTAAGAGTAAGGGTGGTGGTGAGCTCCATGCGACGATCCCGGGAGGTTGATGGGCGTCTTCATGGGCGGGGAGTTGAGTGCTTAGCGGGTTGAGTGCACGGCGCGACGTACGAGTAACAGCTCGTGTCCATGGCCGGGTTCGAACCCGCGGTCTTTCTACATGAAGCAGAGACCCGATACAGAACTGTAGCATGACCTGCTACCCCTTTAAAGGTTATGAAATTACATGTATTAAAATAACCTTCATTTTTAGTAATATAAATAATACTAAACTTCGAGTAATTTTTACCAACTCTTTACAATTAAAACATGCATATTTAGTGCACATTATTGTAATAATATTTATATTAAGCAACGTTAGCCAGAGAGTATTTCCAGTCGAAACTTTTTTCTGGCAACATTCTCACGCTTGTTATCGAGACTTAGCTCTCCCAGCAAAGTCACTCGTGAACATCAACATGTGACGTTAGGTTATAGTTCCCTGGTGAGCATACTATGTTTTAAGTATTTTTAGACTTGTCTTAATTTTTGTGTTTAACTTGCCAGTTGTATCTGTGTTCTTTGGTGTATGTTTAGATTTTTCAAGTGTAACGTAACATAACAAAAAAAAACGTAAACGTATATTTCCAATAAAGTTGGTACATAAGAAATGTAACAGCATTGGTTTTTAAAAATGCCTTATCATAAAATCCTTAAGTGGTAGGTATTCTATGCGTAGTATCATAGATGATAGAACAGCAGTACCTACGGGTATACATGAACATTCACATCACGCAATGAACGTTAAATATACAAGGGGAAACAAATGAAGCTTCGTTTTTTCAATGATGACATAAAAGGTTATCATTGGTGATACATATAAATTCTGACGTGGTAGGTATTATACGCATTTTAGGTGATAAGCGAAATATTTTCTTTAGGTACAGATTAGATTTGACATCATTACATTTAACTGAATTGGATGTTTAACATCCGAGAAAGACCGAAAAAGGAAAATTATGAGAGCGAAAACTTAAAAAAATAAACATCTGTCTGTTTCTTCACCGTGAATTATTAGAGCAAAGTCGTGTTAGGAATTGTTTCTATTGGACAACTGTGATAAATCAGTGACTGTGCTGTAATAAGTGATTCAATGTTTTGCTCAAACATTGGGTTCATTACTATTCTCAAATGACCTCATTTGAACAGGTCATTCCTAAAGACACTATTAAGTCTAGCCTGCAATTTCTTCAGGTGTAGATTTTCATAAAATCATATTCTATTTTAGATACGTGTGCTCAAGATATTTTTACTCCTATGCATCAGAGATTAGAAACCCAGTTATGCTGTTACAATGATTTTAAAATTAAAACCAGACTCTGTTGACTAGAAAACCAGACTCTGTTGACTAGAAAACAGGACTCTGTTGACTAGAAAACCAGACTCTGTTGACTAGAAAACCAGACTCTGTTGACTAGAAAACCAGACTCTGTTGACTAGAAAAGCAGACTCTCTTGACTAAAAAACCAGACTCTCTTGACTAGAAAACCAGACTCTCTTGACTAGAAAACCAGACTCTGTTGACTAGAAAACCAGACTCTGTTGACTAGAAAACCAGACTCTGTTGACTAGTTGTTGCAAAATTAGGATGCAGCTTATATCATTTATCCCTAATTTTGTCACCTTAAGAATTATTATGTGTTTCTTTTATATGTTGAAAAACTCTGTATTAATATTATTACAGACCTAAAAGCTACTCCTTTGAAGGTCTAAACTCAATTATTTTGTGGTCATTACTTAATTCAGATTTATGAATACTGAAAGACTAAGAATGACCATTTTTATCTAATGTCAATTTTCCTGCTTCATGTTGCTAAAATTGAGCTCTAAAAAACCCAATGCAAATCCTTAAGAATTATGCCAAGGATATAATTTAATTATTTCTGCTTCTATCAATAACTCATAAAATCAATTTAATAAACTCCTACCTCACTGTAAGAATGTGAAACCAAGAACTTGACTAAATGGTGAGCTGGTTGCTGAATAATCGTTAACCAGTGCTGCTTTCTGCACTTTATCCTGGCATATTTTGGGAATTGTCAATGGGACTTATTATGTGGTTATGATCCGTGTATATGTACTCATCACTTCACGTTACGTGCAGAATTTGGGGCACCGTCTGCCACTCACTCACCCACTTACTAGACTCGCTGCACTCGTTGTACACTCACAAGCCACTCACTTGCCACACACAACTACACTCGCTGTACAAGCCACGCTCTGCACCTACTGTACTCGCTGTACTCGTGCAAGTCTCAAGCCACGGTCGCTATAGCTCTGGACTGGCCATTCATCCCTGAAGCTGGACTGGCCTAACCATCATCTGGAAGCTCTGGACTGGCTCAATCATCCCAGGAAGATCCCAAGCTATTTCTCGTGCCAACATCCTTGAATACCAAGCTGAGTTCCTGTCATGAGTTCTTCTATTCTTCTTGAGTAAGGTCACACGGGCAGATAGATTAGGTTTTGTTAAAGTTGGTTGCTTAAAATTCCCCAAACACAACCAAACTTTACATTGGTGACAATGTAAAGTTTGGTTGTGCTTGGGGAATTTGCCCATGAAGACGCCTATCAACCTCCCGGAATCGTCACATGGAGCTCACCATCACCCTTACTCTTGGAATGTTAACCTTAAGAATTTGAAAAACCAATGTACTAATGTTTATGTACTGTGTACTCGATTGGAAATAAAGATTGTTTGTTTGTTTGTTTGTTACAGTGAGGTAGGAGTTTATTAAATTGATTTTATGAGTTATTGATAGAATAGAAGCAGAAATAATTAAATTATATCTTTGGCATAATTCTTAAGGATTTGCATTGGGATTTTTAGAGCCCAATTTTAGCAATATGAAGCAGGAAAATTGACATTAGATAAAAATGGTCATTCTTGGCCTTTCAATATTCATAAATCTGAATTAGGTAATGACCACAAAATAATTGAGTTTAAACCTTCAAAGGAGTAGCTTTTAGGTCTGTAATAATATTAATACAGAGTTTTTCCACATATAAAAGAAACACATAATAATTCTTAAGGTGACAAAATTAAGGATAAATGATATAAGCTGCATCCTAATTTTGCCTCAACTAGTCAACAGAGTCTGGTTTTCTAGTCAACAGAGTCTGGTTTTCTAGTCAACAGAGTCTGGTTTTCTAGTCAACAGAGTCTGGTTTTCTAGTCAACAGAGTCCTGTTTTCTAGTCAACAGAGTCTGGTTTTCTAGTCAACAGAGTCTGGTTTTAGTTTTAAAATCATTGTAACAGCATTACTGGGTTTCTAATCTCTGATGCATAGGAGTAAAAATATCTTGAGCACACATATCTAAAATAGAATATGATTTTATGAAAATCTACACCTGAAGAAATTGCAGGCTAGACTTAATAGTGTCTTTAGGAATGACCTGTTCAAATGAGGTCCTTTGAGAATAGTAATGAACACAATGTTTGAGAAAAACATTGAATCACTTATTACAGCACAGTCACTGATTTATCACAGTTGTCCAATAGAAACAATTCCTAATACTTGACTTTGCTCTAATAATTCACGGTGAAGAAACAGACAGATTTTTATGTTTTAAGTTTTCGCTCTCATAATTTTCCTTTTTCGGTCTTTCTCGGATGTTAAACATCCAATTCAGTTAAATGTAATGATGTCAAATCTAATCTCTACCTAAAGAAAATATTTCGCTTATCACCTAAAATGCGTATAATACCTACCACGTCAGAATTTATATGTATCACCAATGATTACCTCTTAAGTCATCATTGAAAAAGCGAAGTTTCATTTGTTTCTCCTTGTATATTTAACGTTCATTGCGTGATGTGAATGTTCATGTATACCTGTAGGTACTGCTGTTCTATCATCTATGATACTACGCATAGAATACCTACCACTTAAGGATTTTATGATAAGGTATTTTTAAAAACCAATGCTGTTACATTTCTTATGTGCCAACTTTATTGGAAATATACGTTTACGTTTTTGTTTGTTACGTTATGTTACACTTGAAAAATCTAAACATACACCAAAGAACACAGATACAACTGGCAAGTTAAACACAAAAATTAAGACAAGTCTAAAAATACTTAAAACATAGTATGCTCACCAGGGAACTATAACCTAACGTCACATGTTGATGTTCACGAGTGACTTTGCTGGGAGAGCTACGTCTCGATAACAAGCGTGAGAATGTTGCCAGAAAAAAGTTTCGATTGGAAATACTCTCTGGCTAACGTTGCTTAATATAAATATTATTACAATAATGTGCACTAAATATGCATGTTTTAATTGTAAAGAGTTGGTAAAAATTACTCGAAGTTTAGTATTATTTTTATTACTAAAAATGAAGGTTATTTTAATACATGTAATTTCATAACCTTTAAAGGGGTAGTAGGTCATGCTACAGAACACAGGCCGCAGACCACTCGACCCTGGTGAAAGACATAAAGACATGGTACGTAGCCACTCGATCTCCACCAACTTTGTTTTGCTCCTACCATGTCATTTCTGACAAATTAGCAACAATGTATTTGCTACGAAATATAGATATACTAAGGTTGAAAATGATGATGTCATGGGTCTTTGGGGAACGAACCATTTCTGGGGTTAACACTTTAGGGTCACGAGTTTAGAGTCACCACTTTAGGGAACGTGTTATTTTCTGTAGTGATTATTTCGTGAGGTGATGTTCTTCCAGGGAAGTGATACGATCGGCTTCGTAGCTTGCGGATTTATTATTTGACACGATCAAAATCAGTAGAAGTTAAAGCCAAGATCAAGGACCGAAATTGAGAAATTCGTAGACTGAGACTGGGACTGAAACTGAACTGAACCTGAAACCGAAACTGAAACCTGCCCG
>VCRD01002158.1:0-29055 GCA_006783055.1 Trinorchestia longiramus
CGACTCGAAGATGAAGTGAGGAGACAGGAGCAGCTGCTCCTCCTCACTCCCCAGGTGATGCAAGTTTTACACTCGAGCTTGTGCGGGCGTCTTGCGCTGCAAGTGGCTCGTTGGCATCTTTTTTGGCCAGGTTCTAAGTTGGTAGAGAGTGCTTAGGAGAGGAGCTGTAATTATCATATTTTTCTCACTGAACATTGGTTCTTACATTATTTTAATACCTTGAAAAACTTTCTAATGCTTTCACAAGAGAACTATCCTTTTATTGAATTTTACAGCACACGAAAGTATATGCCATTCTCGGGTTCTGTAGTTATCAAAAAATTTAGTTTTCTTCTACATCATAATAATTAAAAAATCACGCTCCCTACTTACGTTGCGTTATCAACCGTCACTCAGTATGTCAAGGTCTTTTGCGGTCAAGAATGTTTTATTGGATGTAAATAATTTTTTGATGTTTCTCCTACTTGTTTTAGAGTAAAATATTTCAGGGTTACTGACGTTTCACAATTGGTATCATTGCAGCGGTATCATTGTGTATACTTTAACTGATCTTGCATTAGCTGTTTGTGCAAGCTTGCATGCATTTATTAATTAATTTTGCATGTGTTCGCCGAAAATTACGCAAAGAGAGATAAAAATAGCGCATACCACTTGTTCAAGTTACTTGCTATTTTCTGGCATCTAAGCGCATTTTATGAGGCCGTGTTTCTGCTTGGTTCTGTCGAGGTGCTATGTCACTACTGCACTGGCTGTTATGGACTCGCTTCATGTTTAAGATCTTCTGAAGGGTATTGGTGGTATAGATTTACTTTCACAGTTCCAACCGTATCGTAAGTATAGTATACCAGAAAATACATTCCAATTTCTCTACTATCATAGAAAAAAGTAGAAAATTATTCAGGGTTCTGGCGAGCAGAATACATTTCAATTTATTGGGCCAATCACTATCCTTATGATGGGTTTATGTTCACTATGGCATATTTTTTACTCGTAATAGACATGATTCCAAAAAGGGCATAGTTTCAAACGTATTCTTGTACTCCTCAGTGGATGCAACAAGATAAGTTGTTTTTGGAGCTAAGTTAGCCATGTTCATATCTCATTTTGTCCCATCCATAAAGTAGTGGATGAATCAACTTCTAGCCCTAATATATTGTTTTCTCTACTTCGTCTTCCTTCACTTTTTAGTTTACTTGAAAAGATCATGCCGCTTGTTTTTATGTTTGCACCAAGGAAGTCAGAACATCGTTTGATTATCAGCACCGGCTAAATTGAGTAGAAATGGTAGTCAATCCATAGTGAACAAAATTTATATTAGTTCAGACAGGGATTTTCATCAAAATGGTTCTTTGCTATTCTTAATTTTTTGTACGGCTTTCGACGATGGATTTCGTTATTTTGTAAGTGGATGGAACGTCCAAACATAGTGAATACAACTGCCGCACACCGTTCAGATCTCCAAATATGAATAATTTTTTAGGTTGTGGTATTGACTGAATAACATGTACTATCTGTTTCTTGACTATTGATTAGTACTTGATGGTTTTCTTATATATGTATATGCCTATCTATGTTCCACTATGAGGGAGAGTTGAAGGAGGAGGCATTGTCTTGTCTTTCAAATAATTTTTTACTGATATTGGTTTTGTCAGGGACGTTAGGGAATGTGGTGTTTCTCAAAGGTGCCCTGATCTATCTATTCAACAACACAGTTTATGGGACTCTTTTGACGGTGTAATTCTAGGGTTCAGTGGGCTATGATTTCACCTGTCGCTAATTCATATCGTGGAAATAACCAACGTGTAAGTCTGGAGATTTGGTTCTCGACTGAACTTTCTTATGTTGTGTCTTCATTATCATTTTCTTGGTGCGAGATGATCTTTGGAAGTTCAAGTGCTATTTCATCTAGATATATGTCAGTCTATCATAAATGAGAGGAGGACAGGGGTAAACTCTAAGGTGCGTCAACTATTATAATAGAGGCTTTATCAGAACTAGGAGCAACTTCTAGGTCTTGTGGAGGTAGCGTGTTGCAATAGGAAGGAGTCATCGATGATTTCTAAGTTAGAAACAAGCAAAATGCTTGAATAGCTTGGTTGAAAATGCCTATTTGTTTTGTACATCTTATTGTCATGTGTGGAGGTTTCAGTTGCTTAAATTTGTAATTTTTCTTAGCTTTTGTTCCATGCTTGGGGAGGTTGGCGGGGCGTTATTCTGCATGCAAGTAAGTACCCTGAACTGCTGGCCTCAGTTACAGTATGCTTTGTGTGGACGTTGCTTGATTTATCTTACATTGCTATATAACTACCACGTAATTGTGTGGTACGAAGTACAGCTTTTTACATGCTCGTTTTCGTTCAACTACTTCTAAATATTCAAGCCCAAGTTTGGAAGTGTTTGTGCTTTTTCAACCCACATTTGATCTACGAATTAATGTTTTCTATCTTCAATTTCCATGACTCTTTCTTTACCACCAGCGACATTCAGCCTTGTTTGAGTACGTTAGTATCCATTTGTTTGGATGGCTTTGGGTAAGAATTTTCATCCGTAATTTTTTAGTCGGTACTATTCAACCCAAATGTTCTAATAAAATAGAATAAAATATGGTAACAGAAACCAGCCGTTTGGTCCATTCTTCGGCTGCTAACCAAGTTCCATACCATCTAAAGTAAAGGTATCAATCACTCACAGATATTTCAGTCACGTGCACGTATCTTAATCACGCACATGCATTTCTGTCAGGCTCGCGCACCGCGATCGTACAGAAGCCCTATGAGTTACAAAGGATATGGAATATATATAATTAAAGTGTAGTGTTCGCAGTGTAACGTAATCAGGAACAATCCTTAAATTAACCAGTTGTGCTTAGGATCAGAAAAAAAAATCCTTTTAAAAGTGTGCATTCATACGAATAAAAATTAATATTTTCATACTTCGACCTTTCTTAATTCAAGTCTATCTTATGTATACACCATATCTCAGGAATCTTAATTTCAAAGGATGCAGTGTTCCGCTGTGAACTACTCTCTATATCATTGCGTTTGAACTTGCTCACTTCCTCCCTCAGGAGGTCGCGGATACCCCTCCTGCTCCGCCTTCTTCTGCGCCTCCAGCAGTCCCTGCTGATAATCAGGAGGCGCTAAGCAGCAACGGCACTCAACCTGATGATGAGAACCTTGGCCTTACTGCTTACGCTCTCTATGATTATCAGGCTGGTTAGTGGTCATTCTTTTTATAAACTGGTACTGCTATGACACCAAATGAAAGAGAATGTGCTAAAATATTTTTATATCATGGCGGACTCTCCGTAGATCAGAAGGTTAACCTTTCATAGGATGGTTTATCTTGAGGAAGAAGCATTCATTTCCCTCGCTCTGACCCCATGTTGGAATTCATGAACAACAATTGTATAAGTTTGAGCCTTGTAGGATTCGAAAGTTAAGACTACTACCCTGGAGTCCGCACATATCAAGCCTGCTCTTATTGAGGAACACCTCAGAATTACTGCTAAGACAAAAATATAATGTATCGGAAGGTCCGAACATATCTTTAATGCTGACACTTGATGCTGTTTGTTCCCAGCTACGCCAAATGAATTTGACATTTTGTTAAAATTTTTGTGTAGATGAATTGATGAGATAAAAAATTTATTTCGGTTCAAAGATGGAGATAAATATATTGATTTTAATGAAGATAACATGATACCTGTATTTATTTATATATTATTATATTATTTAGTTATTTTTCTTTTCTTTGCGAGCGTTGCTAGTGAAAAAAGTGTTATTTTTAAATAGAAGAAGTTTATGTTTCAACTACTAAGAGTCAAATTAGAACAGTTGACTTCAGACTCGCTTTCCCCAACGTGTGACGGGGAATATGTGCTCAACATTGTCTGTAATAGTCAGTTCAATCAGCATAACATGGGTGGCAATACAAGCTCGTGATATCGTTCAGAGAATCAGAGACTATACCGGAAATTTGTTATTGATTCAAAAAATATTTGGTTCCTTCTTTAAAAACCAGAGCTCCTGAATTCGTAAATCTTGAGCCGAATGTACTTTTCTTTTTTGTCTTTGATCGTCCATTACCTTTTAATTCAAATGCATAGTGAGAGGTTACGATGTTGTTCTCATTCAAATTTCGAAAAAAACTGTTGGAGGAACTGTTGTGCTTGGCATGGTCGAGGGCGGGTTTTATCTCGGTCAGTATTTTACATCAACTGAAGCTTCTGAATTACTTGACTCCCGTCACTTCGTATTCGGGTTTGCTGTCTACTCGGGGTTACCACTCACTAGAATTGTTGTTGTGCTGCTTGGCTCATGCTCTGCTAATGCTGCTTTGGGCCTTTGGCGTGGCTTGTGAGATAAAACTTGAGGAGTTCAAGCATTAATATTTGAATAACAGAAGGTCTCTTCTCTATTGGTCGCTAACTGTTGTTAATGGATTTTTTTCTCCCTGCAGCGGACACGGACGAAATATCCTTCGATCCTGATGATGTCATCACTCATATTGAGCAGGTATGTTCGAGTGGTTCGTTTTTTTTTTTGTTGTCGATTTACACTTTATCAATTCAAAAGTGGGGAACGCGAAGTGCGCCTGTCCTTGATAGCAGACCTTATGAAGGAAAGACCTGGTATTCTCACGGAATACACTGAGCTGTAGTATGATATATAGATGGTGATATTAAAGTAATAATTCATAAAAAATATTTGAGCGCTATGTTCTAATAAAACAAGAGTGACAATGATTCGCCATAAATTGGACATTTTTGTTTATTTTTAGTGTTCAAAGTACTCTCCGAGGTAATCCCTGCACCGCTCTAATCTTTTCTTGGTGTGGCTTGTCATTTTTCTGACAACCACGTCATTCATGTTGGCTACGAATTTCTTTACAATGTTTCAACTCTGTAAAAGAGTTTGACACCTGACGATGTGTGCCATTGCCTGAGCCCAGAAAGGGAAATCTAGGAGGACAAGTCTTAAGAGTATAGGGATCAATGGTGATCCATCCGACATGACATCAGTCTGTCACCAAATTTGGATTTGAGGAACTGAAGACGCAGGGCTGTCACATGGCAGCTGGCATCCTCCTGCTAAAACCAGTACTGACCACAGCCACAGTCTTAACTGCTGTGGACTTTCTTGATGCTTTCGAACTGCTCGAATGTCAAGATGATCTCCCATGGCTGTTGCTGAGTGAATGAAATATTTTGTTTTAAATGACAACTGAGCCATTCTTGAGACTGGCACTTTTGAGGTGAATTAAAGTGAAATATGAAAATTCATGTCAGCTAATACATAAATGTCCGACCTCTGTGGTAACATAGATACGGTAGAATTCCTTTAAACCGGCACTTGTAGTTGATATTCTTTTCCTTTTGTGTCTAGCGTGTCTATGAATTGTTTGTGGTTACTTGGGTGATATAATAGGTTTAAATAAGGTTTTAAGGGATGGCCTGAAATAATATAATTTTTTATTAACCGGCAACTGCACAGGTCCCATGGGTGCCGGTTAAAAAGACTTGCACTGTAGCCTCATTTCATTAAAATGTGGCGATTAAATATTTTTTGTAAATTGTTTTAAAATTACTGTCTGTAGATCATGCTGTATTTGTACTAAGTAATATTTTTCAAGTTTCATTTTGCATGCCCTGTAACTAATTTGCTGGAACGTTCCACTTCCTTTTCTATTTACCTCAAGAGTGGCATACAGTTCGTGTCCGTAAACTCCAACATAATTATAGTCCTTATGTTCTCCTTTCTTCTCTATACTTTCTAGGTTTCTATTAGATAAACGCAAGTTGAGTGTGGCTGCATTCGTGTTGAATATTCAAATACTCTGGAAACGTCCTTCTTTTTAATGTATGACTTGAATTTGTATTTTCTTGTTATATTATTCATTCACCACTACTCTAGCCTTACACTTTAACTTCATTGGAAAGCTTGAAGTACTCTGTAACAATTCCTATACGTTAAACGGGATTCTTGACTGCACGAAGCGTATCACAATGATTTCTAAGAACAATTTGTGTTTTCCTACGGCTTAGGGTACAAATAATAAGTGATTAATTAATTGTTTGCCATCCTGATGCGGAAACTAAATGACTACTATAGCACCATACATACTTGACATTTCGGGTTACCAGTGACGTCATTTCAAGTTCGTTACTAATTTGGAATACATCCAATTATTTATTTATTTTTGTCCATAGCTGCTTTTTTCATTGCTGAATCAGGCTAATTTCCACGATGAGACTTGAAGCGTGTGTGAACTATTTATAACGTATAAAAGTATAATTATTTGTTATCAATACGATAAAAAACGTCATGCGGTACGACGCCCGCTCTTCGAAAAACGTGGAAAAGATTTTGGGCTTGCCTCAGCTTTTTAATGTTTCCTTATGTGAACTACGCAATATATAAAGTACTAGTTACTGGAGTACTAAATTCTGTTCTTCGTTTCTGAGACAATACCTTTTAGCAAATTCTCATTTTTTTTATTGTCTGGTTGTTGCACCTGAGAGAAACTTGCATAATCAGCTTCTTAATGTTCAACAAACGAGGCTGTAATAAATTATTTTTAAAATTATTTCGTCTGGTAAATTTTTACATTTTTGTTCTGAAGTCATATCATCCCAAATTTTACTATTTGTTTCGTTCGTTGACTTGCCTTATGGACGTCGATTGATATTTGAGAACTCAAATTTTGTCTTATTCTCGTTCTAAAACTTTATGCGCGATACAAACTCGCATCTTTCGGGGTATACAGGGTCTCTTTACTATTTTAAAAATTCATTACAAATGCAATAAAATTTCCCACTCTAAGAAATTTATCTAGAAGCTAAAATAAAGATTTCAACAAACTTTCCCAGTCTAAGGAATACATTGAAAAAATCCTAAACAAAGATTTTAACATATTTTGCCTGTCTAAGAAATGCAAAATATTACAAGACTTTATGGACACCCTGTATATTCACTTGCGAATTTTATTTGAGATTGACGAGGGCTGGTGGCGTGGTTGGTGCAACGGGCAGTACGGGTTGTTCCCTGCCAACTACGTCCAGCTGCACGGGCCGGAATAGTGCCGCACTGCCTGGCTCTGACGTCACGACGTCTTCTTCAGTCCTCCCTGCAAGAGGCTTACTTCAGTCCTGTGCGCAATGAGCCTGACGGAACTGTGTTAGTGTCTGAAAGTGTATTTTATTTCAAGAAAAAACTACTTTTACTTTACATAAAAGTCTATTTTATTACGTATGAGGAAAGTATTGGAACATTATTTTTTAGCTGCTCTCTGTACAATGTGGATTTTTATACCAGAGATTTTAGCGATAATAAACGAGTAACGATTCCTCACATGCACTTTCTCTTCGTTGCGGCAACGATTGATAGTTTTCTTTATTTTTAAACGCTTATATACTTTAGATCTAGAAATAATAAAGCATAAGAAGTTAAAATGAAAGTTAATCTTGTTCTAAATATTGAGTCCAGTATTACATGGTTGTTACTCATGGTCGACGTCTTACAGTCCGTCGTGCATGATTTAATTCATCTCTGAGTTTGTCATGAGATAATCGCTAGTTCCATGAGCTGGCCGTCATGGAGTTATTAGGTTGTTACAAAAATAATGGTCGATCTCAGAAGCATGCGTTGGCCTTCGAGCGGCCATTATTTTTGTAACAACCTAATACATGCGTTGTAGTGAACGATGCGTCAACAGTTTGAGATCCTTACTCCGCTCGTAGAGAGATGTTTGAGCAGAATTTTCTCTCATTGTACAATGAAACCAAATTTAATTCTTAAGCTTGATGACAAGGTGAGGTAAATTATTGGATTATTACACAATTCCTTGAGTAGGCATCCTAATTGATATTTTTAAGGGTTTTCATCGTTTCAAGTTCACTACTTTAATCATGAAAAGTGAAATGAGGCCGTCTCTTTTTGTTCGATGACCATGATTTGATCAAGCGATCAGTCAGCACACAAGTGTTAACTTCGTACTTGACGTTAACAAATTAACTGCTGTCAACGCCGCCAGTTTAATTTTTTTTATCGAATTCGACAATTCGTTACTCACCACGAGAAAATCGATTCACTCTCATTTCTATAATTTTATGCTGACTTTGTTAACTTTTGAGGTCATCACCCAAGATAACTGACAATACATTACGCGATCGTACAGCACAGGTGTATGCGTTTCTTCGGGTCCGCTTTGTGTTCGTTCGTTTTTGGTTTACATACGTTGGTCTAAGAAATATCTATTCGTTCTTAACGGTGGCTTTTATTCGATTGTGTATATATTGAGGATCTCCTAGTACCATATCGCTCAAGATAGCTCATCAATAAAAATTGAAAGGATTCCAAATACAATACCAATTTTGCTATGCTTCACATTTTCATCTTGGTTAGTAATGGTGAATACTCCATATGCGTTGTAAAATACTCGAACAAAATGAAATGTTGCTTCTGTGGCCTGACTAGATGTCCTGATTAATTTTTGAGTTAAATTTATGTTCGTATTAGATGTTCCTGTGATTTATTTTCAGCGTTTTTTCTTGAAGTTGACAAAATTCAGCACTGAAATTCAGTTATCAAAAGGAGAGAGCATCGTGGCTCTCAGAATAGTCAATATCGTGAACGAATTCAATGAGCTCTTGCATTTTAGGATGTTCACGAGTCTTCCGCAAACTGGTTGTATGATGAGCATTTTTGGTGTCCAGGGTAGTGATCGTTGCACGCTGCGTCCTCACCAAGACTTGGTTATGCCAGTCGGAGTTCCGCAAATCGTTAACGTAGTCTTCCTGAAAAACTTCAGATAGAATTCCAAGTTTTCTATGATTCATTTGTGGCATTTGTACTTTGTTGTTGTACTTCATAGTTTTATGATTTTTACGGTCGAAGCCTGCGTTCTGTGCATGTCTTTCGAGTTTAGATGATGTCGCAAATCTAATACATATTGCAATTTTCAGGAGGTTGAAATTATAGTGATTTAGCCCATGAATTTTGCGAGTAGAGAAGTCAAATGTTGTAGCGATTTTTGTTTCGTGTGATCTGTATTAGACCGTGGAAAAATTGCATGTTAGTAGGACCGGTTAAAAGTTCGGGTTCTCAATTCTTTCAGTAAATAACAGGTGGATTTTTAGCAGTGCTGAATTTAAGCAAATCGCAATTTGTTGTCTGCAAAGCTTCCGTGCTACTTCCTGAGATTTGATCGTTCAGCAGCGGTTACGTGAGTCGATTTTCTTGAATGTACATAAAACTATCTTCTCAAATTTTGATCGCAGAAATACTATAAAATCTAGGTTGGAACATTAGCTGTCCAACAATGGACTAATTAACGTTCCCTGTTTCAGCAGGGCTGCGAGATCCCATTTCGTTTTTGAGGTATTTCTGATTTGCTAATTCTGCTGCGTGTACCTCCACTGAAACAAATTGAATCATATATATAGTGATTTTTATGTGTGGTGCTGTTTATTCTTGATAGCAATATTTATATTGTAACTTTTCATCGACACTGACGAATGACTACTTTAGTATTTGAGTGAAGAGTGTAGGTTGTTTTTCAACGAACGTATGCGAGTTGTTAACTTGACCAAATGGTTTTATACTCTACTTGTGCTTAGGGATACGTGCTGGCTTTTATTTCACAATTCTTACTTTTCTTGAGTTTTCTTCAAACGTATTTGGTTTCAGTTACAGATACCCTGCTCTCTGTATCTCCATGCTACATTTTGTTAATACCACTGTGTGAAGAACACGAATCTAATTCCTGTCCTCAATGAACTTGCTTCATTTAATTTATACGTTCCATAAATGTGTTTAGAGTATATTAAGTATTCCACTAAGTTATGACTTTTACATGGGTCTCTTATATCAACTTAAATATTTATTTGCGTATGAGTGGTTACAGTTCTGTCGCAATTTTAACGTGTAATGTACGTGCTTAATAATGGTGACGTTGGCTTCCACCTTCAACGTTTACCATAAATAAAAAACGCTGTAAAGTTTCGCTGTAAAGATATTCCCAACCTTTTTCTAGTCTAGTCATTCTGCATGCGCCATTCTAATATAATAAGATATTTTACCTAGTTCCTACGGGTCATAACCTCTTATTGCTGCCTGTTTCTTTCAGTGAAAAACTCAAAACATGGAGACGCTGTACTTACTTCTTGCAAACAGCAGACCAGAACCAAACTACGCACACGTCATTTAACTTAACACGAACGAAGTAACTTTTCTGTCATAGTGAGCTAAACTGGAAGGAGAAAATAATTACCCCCAATCTAGAAGTTAAAAGTAGCACGCTGGCTTTCAAAAGAAAGGTTAGTCTATTTGAGGACAAAAATGTTACTCTGAGCCATGTCATTTGGCACGCTTCCTTCGCATTCCATTGACTAAACTCAAAAAGTGTGTTCAATGAACTATTATAGACTTCCACCTCACAATGCCATGTCTATGATCACTCATGAAAAACTTACTTGGGTCAAATAAACGTGGATAAACGGCACATTGTCACGTCAAGTACTGGTGTTCAAAGGATCATTCTCACAGTCCCGTTCATTCCAAGCATCTGCAATCAACGCTAGTGTTCTCTGCCTCCTCCACTTCATCCAGTCCAGAACTCGCTCACGCTTGCTTTGCAAATCCAACTATCACACGTACTCAACTCGAGTAGCTTTCAACATGTAACTTCGTCGCTACTGTTCTCACCACACCATAGACCACTCAAACCCCTTACATTTCACTACTACTTTCTAAACAATATTCCAACAGCGCTATTCCTATTCGCTTGTGGAGTGGATCATTAACATGTAGGATAGAGAGAAGAATGGTTCAATCAATAATGATAGCCTTGGCCGAATACACAAGAAGACAAAAGCAAGAGCAATTGGGCTAGAAATGACGCACCAGCATCTTTTCAAAAAAGGAGACTATATATATACACAATTCCCGACTGCAATAGAAGTCAGGGGGCTCTTTCGATTAGTACAGTAGAACAAGCTTCAAGTAGCCCATAGCATCCCTTACGGTTGCAAGCGGCCAACATAATTACCGCGTTCCTCTTTTTCATTTCCAAACAATATTCAAAACTCATTTTCACAGCACTAATATTTCACCAAGTACCCCACTAACTAATCGAAGCTATGCTGTAGAAGTGCGTATTACACTAAAATTCATTGCCGTGACCAGACTCCCAGACATCTCCAACTTTTTATAGGTAAAAAGTTGCTCATTTTTATCTATTCCCAGCTCAAAGCTTTCAAAAGATTAACAGCGCCGGCAAAACAGGCACAGCTCGGACTACTGTAGGCTGAACATTCACGGTGAAGTGTTCACACGTTTTTGCTAGCTAGAAAAATGAATCAGATATAAAACTAACAAGGGTCATATGAACTCAAAGAAAGGTAAATCTAAGTTTCTGACCGAATGATAAACTAAGAACTAACTCTTATTGCTAACGTAACTAACATCAAAGTTCGACAAGTCCATTGGGCGAGTACTTGGCTAAGTCTGAGGATATTCAATACCGTCATTTCGCTTCGGACTTTAATTGCGAGATCTATTCTGGTAACGCGAAAAATCCAATGCAAATTTGTAGATTAAGGTACGCATGAACCGGACGAACACTTTAGTTTAAAATTTGGTCACACGCATTCAGATTTGTGAAATAACCCACGAGTATTGCTGGCCGGTACTAGAGCTGTAGCAAACATTGAAAAATTCATTTTTGGTTGAAACCATTTCAGCCCAGCTCCATCATAAGTTCGAAGACAAAACATCTGTAAAATAAAAAATAGACATTAACGCTGATTAAATTTTAAATCCGACAGACGTCCTAACAAATTAATTTATTCATACCTTCAAGTTGGCATAAGCTGCGTTTTTCAGTCAACCCATAAAATGAAAACATGCAACGATTTTACAATTCCAGGATCCCAAAATAATCCTAGAACCCTCAAATTTTGAAAGTCATTCAATAAATTTCAAAAAGAAGCCTCCGTTGAATCAAATGAGGAGCAGCTCATGCATATTTCAGGCTGTAAATAGAAAAATTGTTTAGTGTCTCAAATTTCAATTAGGTTGCACTTAATCTACGTTAGTAACATTCAATTCTCATCTTGCAGATGATTCGTCTATGAACAAATGATTGAGCTGGACTCCAAAACATTTTAAATTACAAAATTGTCAAATTTTCAATTTTACATTCTTAACTAATGTGCTTATCAAACACAGTGATGATTCATCTACTAAACTTGCCCAGTACAATAGAGCTAAAAGTCCTGATACTTCCCAATGGGGAACGAAGGACATTGTTTCGGCTCTACCGTACTTTAATACCAAGTACAGGCTAATGTAAGGGATAAAAATAAAAAGACAATACGTATGACAGGATTGTGAATCATGATAGGATAAAAAATCAATTAGAACTAAGCGATGGCGTCAATCCTAGAAGCCGTTGCTCATTCTTTTATAAATAAGATCAATTTGATAATGACTAACTCTTACGCAGATTATTGAATCCTACACAATAATATGCGATTAACTCGTCCGGAGAATGAATCCTGAAGCTCGACAATGATAAATGAGGCCATTGGTGTGGGTCAATAATTAGGCAACCACCACACTAACTGCACCGCCTATTTGCTAGTGAACAGAATCTTGACCTCGCCCCTCATTGATCATTCAATATGTTGCAGGATAAAACAATTACGAAGACGAAAATCAGAACGAGTGACTCGAACAATGTAATATTTGCCTAATATACAAACAAAATACGACAACGCTTGCTTCACAGAGATATTATGAGCTGTGGTGAAATAAACAAGTGCATGACATACACGGAAAGTTACTAGTCCCAATAAAAAATATCTAGTTGGAGTAAAAACCCTGCAGGATTTACGCTTATTTCATTATTAAAAAATCAATTTACCCCTGACAAAAAGAGAATATAGGGTGTTAAGTGCGAACTTTCAAGACTAAACTCCGAGGACATGAGCGAAGGGTAAGTATACAGAACAGACGACGTCTGATCCGATCAAGAGTCTCAGGACATGAAGTGACAGGCAGCCGTGCCAAGATAAAAAATTTCTAATGCTGGATAGATTTACTGAATCATTTATTAATTATATATATATATTTTTCGAATGTTCTAGAACCTAGGAACGAGACGTGAAGCTCATCCACAAAATCATGAATATAGTTTTGTAATAAATCTGACACAAATTCCCCAAGCAAGCATACAAAGGATTACAGATGTTCTCAGGATTCAACTCTACGGCGTGATGACGACCAACAAGAAATCATTCAAGTTCTCCAAGTTTATTGGCAAACCAAAAATAATTGATGAGAAGTAGTAGCGTAAGGTGGTGGTGCTGAGTGAATTAGAGTGGCACGCTGGGCTGCGCAGACAGCAGCACGGCACCCCGAGAGCTCTTCAGGAGGATCACATGGCATACTTGCGGGTCCACTCTCTAGCCAATTCGTTGTATTTTTCTCGATCTGACTTGTACATCCGTGCGATCTCCGGCACCAGAGGGTCTTCCGGGTTGGGATCCGTCAGCAGCGAGCAGATCGAGAGCAATACTGCGGGGAGAAAAAATAGGTAAAGAAGAAGCACGAGTAGAAATAAAAACTAGGATCATTTGAGGCCCGCAAGTTTCTAGGAAAAAACTAGCATGAAGAGCTACCAGCACAAGTTTTCATGCATGTCTTTAACGAACTTAAACATAATAAAGACTAAGAATGATTGAGAATTCTGAAAACCAATTAGCTAGGCCGCTGTAAAGCGCAGAATTGCTGTATAAATTAACACATTCACTGCGTATAGTTATTTAAGCAGTATTCCCTGTTAACACTTTTGGTACACGGGTGTACCAATACGCAGGGAACGTGTTAATACATAAATACAGAAAGAAAGGAGTTGTAACATACTCGGACACTTGACCCTAGGATCGGAAACCGATAAACGATAAATTCGTGCTCAACCCACACCCTCACCCCGTCTACAGAGCAGGAACAAGCGGTGGTAATGGGAAATCTTTGATCAGCTTCTTGAAACTCTGCCGAGGAATGCACACCTACGGTATGCAGTCACTGACATCCAAGCTATACTTGAATGAAAAACTCTATCCAAAGCGCAACAACTAAATCTTTAAATAACGCTCAAATTTCAATACTTTTACTTCCCAATTCAAGTATTGCACGCACAAACCAGAAACTTTATTTTCTTGCATGGTTGTATCCAAAATTGATGAATTTTAATGGCGATCAAAATAGAAAATTAGATTTTTAACACCTCCGAGGCTACCTCTCCTAGTTTAAAAACTAATCTATGTAGCAAGAGTATTTCATAAAAAGCCTGGTGACCCTGAGAAAGAGTGCATACTATCATCCCTTCGAATAAAATCAGATTTTCTTAAAAAAAAATTCATAGAATAGTTAAAGCATCTGTAAAAAACTCTTCCCGAAGAAGTTAGTTTTTACTATATTAGAGACCAAACTTTTCAACATTTGAACGAATTACTTCCATGTCCCATCACAACAGGAATCAACCAAATATAAAGGGGTATGAATGTATATGCAAGCACATAAAAAGAACTTGACATATCATACTTTGTGTCCGAGCTGAAAGACTCTGCTTCTTTGAGCTTTGTTGGTGGGATAGCCAACAATTTTCTTCTTAGAGCACAACATACAATACACAACTACACTACAGTAGAATTCCTTTAAACCGGCACTCGCAGGCAAAGTTTTATATTTTTATTCACAGTTTTTTTCTTTTTTAACTGCTTTAAGCAATTTATATTGTTTTCTTTTCAAGTCTAGCGTGTCTATGAATTGTTTGTGGTTACTTGGGTGATATTAACCGGCAACTGCAAAGTCCCATGAGTGCCGATTAAAAAGACCTACTGTAATTACCTTATTGATCCCCTACGAGATAACGGATTGTCATTCCCTTCGAAATAGAGACCTCGATGACCCAACTATCGCACTAGTCGCAGCAGGCTAGAAAAGTAAAGACGTCATTTAATTTTGGAAAATTCCTCAAATCGACTTTTACGTAGAAATGCTCAACTAACTTACCTTTAGAAATAGTTAACGCAGGACTCCATTGACCTCGTAGAATATCCAAACATATTGAACCATTACTGTTTATGTTGGGGTGATAAATGCGGGTTGTGAATGCCACCTGGAAGTAAACAGAGAACAATTTGAACACAGTTTGACGCAAACAGTCAAGTGGTACGATGGGACTCACCAGAAACTTTAATCTGAACAGCTAGCAGACGCATAAACAATACTAATGTCATGGTTCCTTCTCAGGTATGTACATCCGTACCACAATGCTTCAATATCACAGCGTTGACTTCCATACTAGTGCACTTTGTCGGTAACATTGAAATTTCCTTTCGTATCAGAACTAACATATCAGCTCAATTTTTCACGTTGAATATTTAGGGCCTGAACTGCGTCATTTTCAAAAATATGAACCACTGACTCAACATAAACAAATTTCGACAACATTCTCTAAATACTAATATAACCTATACGAATTATTCTCTCCAGTTATGCAGTACTAAGCGGCTAATTATGATGGATGCATCTATACATTTGATTATTATATGTCAATTGCTCTTATTTATTTTCTTAAATCTACACTATAGTGGTCCTTATTTTTTCCAACAATATAAAGGGTTCCAGTTTTCGGTTCAAGTTAAAAAAAACTCAATGTTTATATAAAGCCGTCACACAATTAATCGAACAGTGCTAGCCAATTCAGATATACATATTTCTGCAGGAGACTCCAGCCAATTAGATATACATTTAAATTGGCCAGCGCTGTTCGAATAATTGTGTGATGGCTTTCAGATATGTTTTTTCAAAACGAACATTTGAAAATCCCGGGACCAGTTTAGATAATGAAAAAAAGGGTCATCCTAATCTATATGTATCATACACTCTTCCATTGCTCCACGCAACTTTGGCCAAAACCCAAACTTGTTTCCAAACAACCATTTGATATCTGTAGCAACACGTTACCCTTTGATCTAACAACAAACTACTTCAGGCTGCTATTTACATTCCTTTGTTATGTCTCACGACATATTAGAAAAAAAATCCCCTCAAAGCTCATAGTTTTTCGTTCTAATCATCCCTGTTACATTAAACTCGAAAGCAGTAGTGTTCAAGACACCTTCATGGCGGATAATAGCTACGTGTTATAAACGGAACACAGACTGTCCTGTGCAGTGGAATGTGTACGACTATCGATTCCGATTCAGTACTGTCACAGCGGAGAACAATTTTCTCGTCATATTATGGTGGTTTTCACGTAATAATATTAGTTTAAACATTTATAAGTTCATTTGGGCTTGCTTGTGTGCAAGAACACATTGTGCCGAGAAGAAATAAAATATCATAAAGCAAGCATTACGTTTGGGGGGAAAGAAATCCTCAACAGCATTACTTTCAAAGAAAACTTCAGTTTAATAATGCAATTGCTACTTGTCAAATTACCATGATAGCCCTTATATTTGAGAAATTTTTCACAATTATAAATCACAGAACACCTACATTTTTAAAGCAATGTACACGAACCTTATAGAGGTAAACATACTCAAAGGATCGTTAGAAGCATAAATTTTTTTAATCCTCCTACATTTAAGTAGATACTAACAGGAGTACAAGAGTTGAACCTAACTTCCTACATCACCTGATGCTTTTGAGTAAACATATCTTTAAAACACAGGAACACAATTGGTTACCAGTCCACCTTGCAACAAGTTGACTACTGATATATCAATCTTTACAATATACTTCACAGTAAAAATAAATCTCATAGCATCACAAATATTTAAGACAAACTTGAGCCTATCCAATGACTATAACATTGAAAAATCCGACAGTAAAAATAACCTTCATGTACTATACCCTACTGTTAATTTGCTTGATATCAAATGCTGCTCTGGTAAAAAAATAATGATCAGGACAATTAAATCTCCAATTGTTTAAAACATTGCTACCACAAAAAAATTATAGATTTAATAAATTTAATAAAAACAAAAGATTAAATGGAAAATCATTTAGAGTACCTTTTATAAATTGAAGCATTTGCATCATTCACATTCAAAGTTCAGATTAAACCATCCAAATCACATAGGTCCCAACCAACACTAGATGAGGTTCCTAAGCCAAATTGATTTGATTGATCAGCCAAGAGAAATAAACAAAAACTGAAGGTGAAATATACTAGTTTAGCTCAGAAAAACAAAATATGTGTTGTATTTGCATACTTTAAAAACTCTTGAAAATGAAGACTCATAACAAGATCAAGCAATGACAGTAGAAGCACTCACCTTGGGAGGTTTGAAGGGATAATCTGTGGGAAAGTGTATGGTGAGGAAATATACTCCTCCTTGGAAAGGACTGTCAGCTGGCCCCATGATGGTGGCTTGCCAGTGGAACATGTCCTCCCCCACTGGACCTGCTGAGCACTGCGCAGGAGGGTCACGACCCAAGTCTTGTAATTCCTGCACACAAATATCAACAATAATTGTCATGTACACCAGGCCTAGTCAATCATCAAACTAAACCTACGAAAACCTGCTGCTGCAGGTGATGCTTATATTAGCATCTTGCAATGCACTACGTCTGCACTAGCATCATACCTGTTTGTAGTAGAGCAAAGAACATATCCTAGAGCCATACACACCAAGATCCCAACATTTACTGAAGGAAAACAACTTTCACAACAGTTCACTTACACAAAAAAAAATTTAACAGCATATTACACATGGAATTATAATTATTTTAGATTTTCTTTGACAAAAACAAGACTTTTACATCCAATATTTCTAGAATTTCAGCTTTGTTAATTTCATTGACAAGAACACAAAAACCTTCACCTCATGTGTTGTATAATACAAACTGCCTTGTTTATACAATGGGCAAATTCCTGCAGTCAATCAAGCCATTTCTTAACTACCAGGAAAAATCTCTGACAGCTGATCCCTCTAGAAAATAAGATCCATGATGACCATGATCACAGCCCTAATTTGCTTCAAAATGTGCACACCAAGCAAAGAGGAAGATCAAAAATCTGCACTCAAAAAAAAAAAAAAAAAGGTTTAAGATGTGATATCTAGTCTCCTGTGACTTTACTTAAAGCTCATCTAGTTTTGGTAGCCAAATTCTGGAATGAATGTATCCTGCTCCTGCTTTTATATTCTCTACATTCAAAAAAATAGTAAATCTAAAAGTTATTAATATCTTGCCAGTAAGCAAACAATTAATACTGTCAATTACATGCATCTTAGACACAACAACACAAGTAAAAAGTAGAATTGGTCATGGAGTTTGCTTTTAAGCATTTACTATCAGAGGTCCTTTCTATTTCTTAGCAGCTATAATGAAAGAATGAGCATTTTTGAGTTGTTATAAAACAAGAAAAAAGCATCAAGGGTAAGGAACATTGTTTCCATATTTACTGGAGGAAACATTTGAACAAAGGAGAAACAAAGAAATTCTTCCTAAAATGCAATCATAATCTAAATGTAACTTGTGTAATGTGTAAATTTGAAGAGTAACTACAAAAGCTATTCAGTCTTACATCAAACTTTAGATATTTTAAGAAATATTTGCAACAAGGCATCACACAGGTAACAATACTGAAGTCAATAATTCCAATCTACTTTGCTCTATTATGTAACACTAACTCATTTCTGAAATATAATAATTCCTTGTCACTAAACATTACTAATCAATTAACTCCCTTCCTACCAAGGAAACCTCAGTGGAAAATAATACCTCAAGGTTTTAAGACAATATCCTACCTCAACTTCAATAAGTATAAGACTGCAATCTTTACTACATACAAGAGAGCAGGCTGTACATCTAATATCTAGAGCCAAGCTGTAGAATCTCAGAATTTAAATATTCTGGTCTTTTTATTAGATAGTCTTTAAAATTTTCATTGTAATTTGACAGTGAATAGCAGAAATTTAGTACAAACATGGCATGGCCATGATGAATTTAGCTTTCAGTATAATTGGTTCCCACCTCTACCATACTAATAAGGAGGCATCATAAACTGAGACATTTATAATGCAAATTCCAGGCTGCTTAAATAAATTCTAAGCTACAATATAAAAGATAAAAATACTGTGACTCTATGAAGAATTTCCTGGTTTTCATAATTTAAACATAAAAGAATTTTCTTTTTTTCATAATTTACACAATTTTATCAATTCAATGTGCAAATGTTTTTAAATTTAGAGTCTGAAGAAACTTTTGATGGCCAATTGGCACACAATCATGCACCAATTGCAAGATGTCAGGTTAGGCAAAATCTCTGACTAACTCAAAAGAATGGCTGTGCTTATCTCCACCCTCATGTGACAACCTATAAAATGTGACCAGTATTATCAGGGTGACCCAGTTTTATCTCTAGCCACCAAGCCTCCTTCCCTAAATAACTTCAGATCAAACAAAAAATATCAGCTCTAGAATATTTCAGCTTTATCAACATGATGGGGAAAATGAGTTTCTGAAATTTTAACAATATTAACAGCCAAGATCATCCTCAGTGATATTGAAACTATCTTCCAAGGCATTTATTGAGCAGTGAAGCTTAGATGTGCACAACCATTAAGTAATTGAGAGTAGGAAGCAAGTTACAACAGGCCACTTTGAATTAGCAACAGTTGAGAAATCCCCTTCAGTTGTCATGTTCAGATGTTCCCATATATTCCCTTTCACTGAATTATTCATAGTTTCATACCCCCCATTAAAATTTTTTTGACTGGGTAGAACTATTTATTTTCAAAAAAAAAAATATCTATAATAAATTTGCAATCAGTCTTTGACAATGAAAACTTTTAGACCTCAAAAAATTGTCAGTCTCATCTAAGAAATTTCTAAAAACAGCCCAGCTCTTCACCTGAACACAATGACAACTCATCATGTGATACTTCTCACATGGATAAAAAGTCTTCAGGAAATTTTTTTCTAACCCAAGCAATTGAAGGACAAAACTATTTTTAAATTTTATAATTTTCTAGTTCTCTTTCTGCTGCCACCTGATCAGAAGTTTCACCTCAATTGATTTTCAAGCCTTGACCTCAATCTCAAGCTCTGAGCCAAATTTCTCAGGCTTCTCCCTCACTTCCTGAAACCTGAAAATTTATTTAAAAATTTACCTTAATCTTCATTGAAGAAAAATCTGGGGTCACCCATACCTTCCCAATTGTTAAAAAGTTGGTAATAATAGAAAATATAAAATGTACATAGATTCATTTTCCAGCTACAGTAGTTTCAGTAACAATTGGTAAAAACAAGTTAACTGCTTTTGAGGCATGTGATGGTTTGTCCTTTTTACTTCTAATATACCTGAAATCCCAGGTTCTTCAACCATATACAACATAATAACATAAGTTCAATTTCAGACTACACAGCATGATGTCCCATTGCTATCAAGATTTCCACATTCCCAGTTGAAACTTATGAAGATACCATTACTTACTTAGTATAGTAACCACTTACTGTTGGATTGCCATTTACTCCTTCAAAAAATATAACCAAAAACATTAGTTTTGGAACAAAGAAGTGTTCTATATAAATAAGGTACCAGGTGCTCTACCTACATGCCTCTCCTAGCTGTCAAATTGCCTTAACCCTTTCAGTATCAGCAGTACATAAATGTCCTAGTAAAAATTCTTGTCTCCCGTTTGCTTTTAGTGTTCGCTTGCTTAACCCTTTCAGTACCAGTGGTACATATATGTCCTGAGGGGTGGTTGGAGGGTCACCAAAAATTTTATAACTAATGTGTACCCACAGACCAAGAATATATGTGTGGCAGTTCTGTAAATCTTCCCAATTAATTTGGTACTAAAAGAATTAACAATGCAGTAGGTATTTTTGTAACCCTAGTTAACAAAAGTATGTCTTGATTGGCAAAATTTGAGGAAGTTTTTTCAACAGAAATATACACAAATTAGGCATAATACGTAATGCTGAGCTAGAAGAAACAGTGAAAGACAAAAAAAATCAAGATGCACCAACCATATAAAGTTCATGTTTACCATACAAGACCACAGTCAAATGTTAAAATAAATATTTCCAGACTTACACATTTAACTACCAACTCCAGAAAAAATTTCAAAGAACTCAGTTTGTCACAAACTTTGCATCAAAGGACACAAAGAAATGACTCATTGATGGAAATTAAACAATCAAATCAAGCATTTGTCACTCAGCACATTACTTGAAAAAAACTGCCTTAGCAGCAATCTTTGAGATATGGAGAAAAAAATCTCTTTACTAATATCACCATTATTTACAGCATAAATCTATGCATGTCATTAACTTCAAAGTTCTTGCTGTCATTTATATTTCAGTTTATTGTTACAACTAGATTAACTCAGAAAATATCCTCCACAAAATACAATAAGAATCAAATATTGCAAAGTCATTCCATGCAAGGCTAGAATTATGCTAACCTCTAGACAAATTTATGTAAATTTCTTTCATAAAAAAATGTCATCTCTTCAAGAACAAAGAAAAACTAGTCATCCTGATAGAACTAGTCATCAGCAGAACGTATCCTTACATTGTCCTAAGTTTTATTCAAACTAGTCTTCATAGTTCAATGATCGGTATTTATGCAAATACGGTAAAGACCACAAATTTACCTTACATCAAATTATACCCTCCCTAAATATATTATTCATTCTCCAAAACATTCCAAGAATCACGTTCTCCATACATGTTACAAGTTTGAATTTAACCAAATACGTAAGTCCAATAACATTGATTGTTTAGGTTTAACGGGTGGTAAAAAGTAAATATTATGGAATTATATGACATGACGGTTGTGAGATCACTAAGGAGAGGAAATACTTGCATCACTTCCGTAATTTACAAGCAAGGCCAAGTCGCCCAAGCAACTCGCTACACATGACACGCTCCAAACTGCCGTTGACAGGTAAAACCCTTTACCAAATAGTCTTGGTCAAAGAAGTACTATAAGGGAATACTTCACCTTTTAAGTACCACAAAAACCACTCTTAGGTCCAATTACCTTGTTAATTCTTTTGAGAGCCATGTTTTATGTGAGATTTGTTACACTACCGAGACACTCGCTCACTTCTCCAACCAAGATGGATGGAAGGCGGCGGACGAAGGCGTAACAATACTTAAGCTCTCTCTGGCAAAATTTGACAATTATCTAAAATAAAATGACATAGCCTATCATTTAATTTTTTATGCATAACAAAGTACAATTAAATATTTTCTTTAATTATATGAGCTGAATTATTGATGGGCTGTACAAATTGTCTTTAAAAATATCTTCGATTTATGAACGTAATCTAGTTCCAAATGTTGAGCTCATTTAATAAGCTTTGAAGAAACAAAGTTGCTGACACTATCAACCACGAACAATTTTATTCGTGTACAATATCCAAATTCTAGGAAGTGCATAATTGTGCATTTTTGTGGTACATCAGGATGAACATTCTTGATTCTTAGGAGATAACAAGCAGTCGGCGAGCAGCGGAACTTTCAAAAATAGTTGTAATTTGCAAGTTCCACAGCACATGCATAATTTATTGACGTATGCGTCGAAAGCCTCCACTTTAACAATGATAACCAACTTCACGTGTGAAGATGGGAGAAATGCTAGCCTGAAACATACGAAAAAATTGAAATTCTACAATACGGGATAAAATTGTTTTTGCTCCCCTATTTGTGCCTCGAGGCTATCTATAGTCGATTTTGTGAAGATATACATTCAGTTATTTATTTTTCATAAATATAAAACATTATACTACTTGAAACAGTTAAAAATAACATTTAATGTTACTACAGGTACAGGGTGCGATGGATAAATAACTCGTTTATTCTGGAACATCCTGTGGCCAGGTTATCTTCCTTCAACCTGTAAAAATTGAACCTGTCCATAATTAGTGTATTTACTGTCGGCAAGTGCAGTCATAGCATCAACAATGGAATTTAATTTTCCAGATCCATGGAAAAGTCACGCAGTATTGATGTCAATTTACACCGAGCAACATAATTATGATATTGTAAAATGACTTAGAATAAACGACAGCTTCGTCTGCAAAGTTCGACTCGAGTTATTTGGTTCCAAATACAACTTTGAAGCAACAGCTGTCAGGCAGTATCATTTAAGGAGGTCTGACTGCGCGAGAGATGCTGAATAGCTTGGCCTCGCCTGATGTATGCCTCCTAACTCCCTCAACCTCAATCCAATAGACTTTTTTGTACGGAGTGCAGTCGAATGAAACATTAACCAAACCCCATGTACAACTAAGGACAAATTCATTGAGTATATCAAGGTGGTTTCCTCCAATCATTCAAGAGAAGTCATCAAAAAGAGCTGTAGTAGGTTCTAAGGGCATATCAAGGTTCTTATCGAGGTAAAAGGTGGCTTCATTGAATAAGAAGTGGACAGAGGACCTACAAATACGATTATACAGTTTTTTAATAAAGCAATTTTTCTTTAATAAAGGGCATTTATATAGGAACATAAAAAAACGGGCTATTTATGGATCGCACCCTGAATAGGTTTTCAGGGAAATTGAATGTGGGAAGTTTTCCCGAAAGTATTGTTGTCTATGCTTATGTAGAGAAAAATTATCAGAGGCAGCACTCTGAGAAGTGCGTATTGTTGGGAGAGTGCCACAAATGGTGGTAAATTGCTCTCGTAGGGTCATGAGTTAAGTTACCCAGAGTGATGAGACAGTGGACTTGTGTGAGCTACTCGACGTTTCAGCTTTGCTAGAAAACAAAGATAATGATGTGTATCTTAAAACATGCTCGCAAAACCGGGGTCTTGCACTTAAAGAACAGGTTGAGAATTCTTGTGCTGTGGTTGGTATTTTATCGCAAAGTTTACCAGATTATATTACAAATAATCTAGGCATATTTCAAAATAGTGGCCGGTGGTTCAGAAGATTTTATCAGGCCGTTTGCAGGCGAGGATGATCTAGCGCGGGTAAAAAAATACTATAGTTGCTAGATTGCAGAAAATAACCGACCTAACACTTCTAGATCATTTTATATAGAGGTGCATTCATTAGGCTTATATATAGAGTTGGGTAATGAGGATCAGGCAGACTCTGAGATAAACACACGAAAAATTGCAAGCAGTATTTGCCGATGATGTCTTTGCTACGTTTGAGAAGCTAATTATCAAGAAATGGACAGAAGAGGCTGTAGATATTTATGCTAACAAGATTTGGCGTTTGCCAGGATTTCCTAAGCTTATGAAGGGAGGATTAGAAGACAGTGAAGTTGATATTTATGAATGGGTTTGCATACGATATTGTTTTGTTACAGCAAAGGTCCAATGTATTATAATTGGAAATAACTTGCATCAGTCGTTCTAAAATTTTGGCAGCAAAACAATGGAGTAGCGAAGTAGCCGTGATGGCTGAAGGCGTGATACACAAAGGATCAAGTGGTGTCGTCAGTAGTCATTTTAAAGAACAATGTTTTAGCAGTAGTGACTCATACATAGCCATGTCGCTAGTTAATGTCACGAGTAAAATTCAGGAAAATACATCATTGAAGATTACCGTACCCTTAGGTATTCTATAAACGCGTGAACGTTATGAGGATTGGCCCATGGTTAGTGTGTTTGTTAATAGTGAACCTTCAAATGCACTTGTAGACATGTGTTTTACAACAACAGTTGTCGACAACGTGTGTATGTATGTCAATTCTGCAGCGATGCATGTGTCGACGCGTTGGTGGAATCCGATTTAGGTGTAAGGGTGAGAATTAATTAGAACTTAATACAAGAAAAAATGCAATGATTGTACTTAGATTTAATGTTATTGACCAGCAAAGTAGTGTCATTCTTAGTTACAGCAAGGTTAGGTTCACCTCAATTGGAGCTGTGCCGGTTAGTGGAGTGACTGAATGGGGTTGCTGGTAGCGTTGGGAGTAGTATAGATATGTATTCGTGTGCGAAGCAAAGATCCGTGAATAATGAGACAGCCAGGAGATGGTTGTATGTGCTCAGATCAGTGGACCTTGGTTAATGAGTGAGTGTGAAGATGAATGAATCTTGGATAAAAGTGGGTGGAAGGAAGATGGACGAAGTCAATGTGATGTATGGTAGTGACAGTGTGTTTAAGTTTGCATTCATAAATGTGCGTGGATGGGATGTTGGAAAGTTGGATGACGTTGTTAAAGAACTTCAATAAGGAAGACTGGATTGTGTTCGTTACTTTGAATTGTCTTGGAGTCTGTCACCCCATTGTATGTGTGCGTTTTACAGGGAATTAAAGACCGTAACAAAGGTCCGTGGAGAAAACATATTGTAATTCAACTTCTCTTTTCTGTTTTCACCACACCGCAAAGCGATCATGTAGTAATCGATCACGGATAAATAGAGGATATAGACATCGACTGCCAGATGTTGCCATTTATGTTCATCTCTGACTTCTGTCTTGTGCAACGAAGGAGCAGAGTCAATTGACTGACATCGGCCGTATGGTCTTACCACTTTTTTATATCATCCTGTTAGCCATTTGGGTTAATTTTCGTGGTTAAGTAAAGAGTTTCATTAATCCCAACATGTTGTTTAACATGTTCGTCTACTATGCTCGTGCAAGCACTGGAGCATTGTTCCAGCACGTTGATGCCTAGCTCGGTCTCAAACAGTTCCTCTTTTTTATCAGAGTTAGCACGTCCGCTTTATGCTTTTCTGTGGACACTAGCAACACCTGGATATTTGGTCCAAACTTAAGCATAATCTCTTTTAAATTCCCCAGCCTGAGCATTTACGCTGCAAATATGTTGAACATACAAATGAAATAAAAATGTGAAGCTGGGAGGAAAACAATGCCTCGATGCAAAAAAGCATTGACAAATATGGCTTTACTATTACACCGAAAAGAGCTAAAAATGATGATGAAGTTTGCGCTGATTGTATGATATATTGTCACCAGGGTTGTGCAGTCGCAGTCATCAGAGTCTGGAGTCGGAGTCGGTGGTGCCGTATATTTTGAAGGGGAGTTGGAGTCTGTGGTGCCGTATATTTTGAAGGGGAGTTGGAGTCTGTGGTGCCGTATATTTTGAAGACAGTCGAGGTCGAAGTTGGAGTAATTTTTTCAGCTATGTTCGAGTTGAAGTAGGAAGGGTAATATTTTTTAGAGACTTTGACTCTAATTTTAAATAAATTATACGTACAATTGGTTAAAAATGAAAGTAAACGATTCCCATCATATTGGCTACATATCACATAAATTCGAGTGATAAAACGTGATAAAAGACTGTTCACTGTATGCATTTACGAATATTCAGTATATATATATATATATATATATATATATATATATTGCAGTATGGCTATAATATTTGACAAGCATTACTACATTACTAGCAGGGCTATCAAGTCGGAGTCGGTAGAGTCGCATGTTTTAAGGTGGAGTTGGAGTCTGAGTCTTTTTTCAGATTTACTGGAGTCGGATTTGTATAGTTCTAAATAATCCGTGTCGAAGTCGGAATTCCGCTATATGATAATACACAGTTTGTTGCTTGCTTGGTCCGTCTCTCTGTTACGCTCTTAAGGATTTAGATAGGAGGAAATCGGCAGGGTATCCATGTTTGGTAAGCATTGTATTGTGGATACAAAAGGCACACCCCTCAACGTGGAAACTCCTTCGCAAAGCCTACGTCTACTCGCAAATCAAATGAAAAATTGGTAAAAACATGTAAATTTTCACGTGTGGGTCCACTAGTTGCAAAATATTCTTGAGCCTCCACAACCCTGATTGTCATTACTTGAAACTCTGTTCCGATTTCTCCGTGAACCATCACAATATTCTCCGGCCGCCAAGTTCACCCCAAAGTGAAACTGCCCTTTGTCTCTCCCTCCCGTTGTCGACCTCAGAGCATTGACTTCTCAATGGAACGGGTGTACATGTATTGTAAGCATTGTATTGTGGATACCAAAGGCACATCCTCCAATGTGAAAACTTCTTCGCAAAGTCCGCGTCTACTGCCAAATCAAACGAAAAAATTCCGTAAAAAACACGTGAAATTTCACGAGTGGGTCTACTAGTTGTTAGATGTTTCACTCGTGTGTGTTTGTTCCAGAATAGGATGGCCTGACATCACGAGTACTCGTCACGCCCAAAAGTTGTGCCGCGGCTGAGATACGTTATCGACTTGTGTATCATGAGAGTTGTGTGGTGCATCATGGGACATTCAGACCACATGATAGGCAGATTGAGTAGCCGGCTGTGTTCAGGTCGTTTTATTGTTTAGGAGCTCTACTTCATGGTATATAGGAGGTAGGAAGACTGCAGCTACCAGTACTGACCGTATTCTAGCGATTGACTTATCAATGCCTAACAAAGAACTACAACCCTGCTTTGTTTTCGAAAGAAAACATACCTAAACACTATGCGTATTAATGACACTGTAGATGAAATACCGTCCCCTTACTTCCCCATGAAGTAAGTTCCCCTTACTATGTCCGTTCCCGTACTTCCTATCAATTACTGAAGAAAAATTATTGAACTGAAATCAGAACGGGTATGCATGTATTACAAGCATTGTATCGTGGATAAAAAAGGTGCCGGATCACTATAAAATATTCCATTTTTTCTGTTATTATCTTTCTTCTCTTACACGGCTATTTTATGGGTAAATTCGGTATAGAATGGAAGTTCTGTATATATTCATGAAAAATATTCAGATTACGATAGTACCACGGATAAAACTAAATACGCATTTTTTTCATAGATCCTTAACTCTATCACTGTTAAACTAAGTATTTTCAACGGGTACTATCAGGGCTATGTTATCGGTAGATTAGATACAGAATGGAATTTCCGTATATATTAATGACAAACATTCATTTCAAACCCAATAAACCGCCGTAAGTCTTTAATACACTCATCTTTAGAATAATTTTAAATTAGTCAAATCTATATTGTGGAATTTCTAAGGGAACTCTCTAGTTTATTTATAATTCCACTAGTAACCGTCACTTAAAAAAATTCCATGTTTTTAATGAATTTCTTGATTTCTTTTTCCATTTGATATGCATAAAAACAATCCCGTGTTTTATAGTAATCCGGTGCCATTGGTATCCATAATACAATGGTTAAAATAGATACCGTATGCCCCACAAAAACCCGAACCGAGTATTTATTTTCCCGTATCAGTAATACCATCATTCGACTTATTGTATGCTCTTTTCTATAGATTAATTTTGAGGGATAATTTTGCTTGAAATTAAATGCTTGTGGTATTCTTATGATGGTATTACTGATACGGGACATACGGGTTAGGGTTTTTGTGGGACATACTGTATATACCTGTTCCATTGAGACGTCAATACTTCGCCTATGATAAAGACTTTATTTCAGGTTGCCATAATAGAATGGAATGTTCAGCGCTGCAACCGTATCTAATATACTGTACTGCTTACAGGCTTTGCTCTATCTGATGTTCATAGTTTTAACAGTCTTCTCATCTTTTTACAGATTACCTCAAATGAAAACTTAGCATTTTATCAACCACGTCGAAGATGAGCTGTAACTCTGCTTTCACTCAGAGACAAAGAGTCGTATAAAACACGCATCAAAAAACAGGTGGACAGGTAGATAGAGATTGTTCACTAAGGGGGAGATTATGGAAAAGATAAAAACTGACCTAAATAATTCCACTATATAATAATACCCAGTTTGTTGCTTTCTTGGTTGCTTGGTCCGTCTCTCTGTCACGCTCTTAAGGATTTAGATTGGAGGAGATTCCGTTGGGTATACATGTATTGTAAGCATTGTATTGTGGATACCAAAAGCACATCCTTCAATGTGGAAGATCCTTCGCAAAGCCCGCGACCACTGGCTAATCAAACGAAAAAATTCAGTAAAAAACACGTGAATTTTCACGTGTGTCTACTAGTTGCTTAAATAAACTATAGTATTGAAATGAAAAAACAAGTTGAATTTATGCTATGCAAGTCTTGACTAAATTACGTCTAGTGGTAAAAATGTTGAGAGCTCGTCGATAGAGC
>VCRD01002158.1:36652-89608 GCA_006783055.1 Trinorchestia longiramus
AAGAGGCTTTAAGCAATAACAGTGAAGTTGAAAGCTAAAAATATACAATACACAACATTGGCATTGGTCACCAAAATGACGTAATAACTTGAAATAAAATCACCCAAAATGAAGTAAAGTGACTTTATATCCTGATAACCAACATCCTTGCGTCCTCAGTTCAGCTTCACAATGACCTACCCAATCTTACGCAGAGACTTATTTTTAGAGCTGTGGAATCAATAGCACAAGTCATTACTAAAATTTAAGAGCTTATAGCGACCATGATCCGAACTTAGCGTGGTATCTAATATCAATAAAGCAATATTGCAGTGAATAACCAAATTTGAAGTAGATTACTTCCGCCGTCTGTGCTGAAGATGTCACAGCGGTGGCCACTGCTGCCAACAACTGAGGCAAATATTTGTACATTTTCTTGTGGGTGGAAAACGTAATTTTTAGCGCGAAGCTAACTGCAATTGTGACAGAAGTGCAAAGAGTGTTCTTCAGTGGTGCATATTGCAGACCTCTTTAATCTAGTTCTCGTCGCCTCGACTCTCAACAGAACTGAAAGTTCGGATCCGTACAAATCTTTGAAGAATGTTACTGTCTTCATGAATAAACAACACATGCATTTCGTGAGGAAATAGTCGCTCTTAAAAGTGACATAGATTGAAGCCGTTTTGATTCAAAGTTTTTCTCTCCAGTTAGTCAAATAGTGCAGGGGAGAAAGCTGCATCTAATATTTCGATAATGAGTTCCAAGCATTAGAACAAAATCCTATCAAGCTTTAGTTTTAAACTTAATCTTACTCTACCCCAACTATACTGACGATTATTTCAACATATTTGACTAATCGATGTCTGGGCTGTGTTGTTAAAATCAATAGCACAAATACCAGAAATTGTTGCAACACGAGCTTTCACTTGCTCGTTCTTCACAGGAACGCCATGTTGAGAGTACTTCAGAAGAAATAATAAATGGATTTTATTTATTTTCCCTAATATTGATTCGCTTACTATGATGGATCTGGAACCTCCTTATTCAAATCCTCAAGTAGTGCACATTTTCTGGACCACGTCACCTATGTGAGTACCTATGTTAGTTAGTAGTACCTATGTCAGTAACGCGGGTAGTAAGACGTACCATCAAAAAGTAATAAAAGTTAGAGCTTCTGACTCTTACTAATGATGAAGTAGGAATAAACAGCCATCTGATTTTCACACAACATTAACATTATGGCATGAGCCATATCACTACACCACAATTAAAATCAACGCTCATAGTGAAATAGTTTTTTTAAGACATGCATAATTGCTTGTTTGATTCATAAGGCTGTTGGCTCAGAGATTTGAAACAAAGACATATTTTGCAAAATATGTATACGAAAATTAACATGATCTTTCCTTGATGATCGTCGGAACTGGTAACTTTAATTTCAGTTGAGTTTAACCTCAGAGTTCCGTTAATCTATAATATCTTAAAATTTGGAACAGACTTTAGCTTTTCGTCTTTTTACACAGCTGTGATTCTGACTGAGCAGAAATCATCAGTCTAGTTCAAAAGTGGGACACCGGGTAGTACTTTATAAGTTTCTACAGCACATCTGCTACAGCCTAGACTCTTTGTTCTGACCTACATTAGAACACCTGCAAAATCAATGTATAGCTCATCGCGGTACCCACACAATGTTCACAAATAGTGTTTTTTATTATTCTGTGATATTAACTGCTGAAGGTTTTATCATTGGCCCATTCATGCTATTTGTGCAGATATGTGTCCTAACTCATTCGGCATCATTCAGAGATAATTCAACAGTGAATTGTTGAAATTATTGTAGTGGATACACGAGGTTAAGCCAGGAATTCATTTTTGTGAATGTATTTAATAGTGTATAAGTTATTTATTTTCTAAATTGAAGAATTTAACGTTCGTAAATTATCTTGTATAAAAAGGACAGTTTAAGTGGATTTACCATTTATTTTTACACGACTGAAAACAGTAAAAGAAGAATAGATTGTTCATTCCTATTAAGACACGAATAATGCATGTTAACAATACATTTTTTCTCAACAGTTAAGCTAAGCTTTTAAAACTATGTAAATGAAGGTGAAGTTTGTGGTTCAGACTTTTTAGTTGCTGATCAGTCGACTGAGCAACGTAAAAATTAAGCTTGAAATGTTTATTTATTTTTCAAAATTGTTGTTTTTTGGACAATGTGTTTACACTGATTTTCCAAGATAATGGAAATGAATTGCGTAAAGTAATGTATCAAACTACAAAAAAATGAACTTCGATAATGATAGAACAGTATAAATAAAATTGAAATTTAGCACTGCATAAAATGAGACTCTAAAATCAGTGAAGCCTAAATGGTGATGGAAGCCACAGCCACACCACTTTCACATAGGGTGAACATCAGAACCATAATAATTTCTCAGATCATTCCACGGATGATTTATGGCTCTTAATGGTTTTATTTTAATGATAATATTAATCAAAATTAGGGGGATTCTAATATCACGATGGTTTACAAGGCCTTGGCGGTAACATAGGTGCATGCATTGTAACAAAACTGGGAGCAAAGCTTAGTATTAAAATTACAATGTAATTGATAGTGAAAAATCAAACAGCCTCGGACTCTACATGTAAACAATATTTAGTAATAAAAATATTCATTAGAATTTGAATTACTATTACGTTTGATTGAAAACAATAGTAATAAACTTTACTAAATTAAACTTTTGTGTATACAAAGCTTGACACACCTGCATAGGCACAAATAAAGATCTAATACGTTAGATGAACTAAAGTGTCACATTTACTTGTGATTAGAAAATATTTAGCAACAATTGAACATGAACGTTATGAGTACACGTTGAAAATAAATGTTGATGGACAATTGTGAAACAGTTTTAAAGACATACAAGATTGTGGGAATGAAGCAAAAAGTAATAGAAACATTCTAATGCAGTCGAATAAATTAGAGTAGCATATTCAAATTCGTGGATCAAACTACGTTTCAGATGGGTTTTAAATGTCAATGACACCAGTTATTATCATTACTTCTATGACAATTATGTTATCATTGAGGTTACGCTTGCTCAAATGTTTAATGTACGGTAAATGTGGTTATTTATATCGTGTCAATTACTCGAGACAATTCACTGGTGCGATCTTTTTATGAGTTTTTTGAATTAACATGCGCCGTTTCGATATCGTTGTGTCTGTTTCTTTTATTTCCAGTGAAAGGCGAAAATTGTTTTACATTGGCAACATAATTTAGCCACATCGATAAGGTGACCAGAACTTTTACAATCGTGTATATTGACATAGGCACTGTAATGATAACGCTTCCAATGAACTACTACTCGAGGATTGTTTGTATCCCATCTAATTTTCGACTGTATTACTATCTTCCAAATGGCTTTTTTTTCATTAAGGATGTGAATTTTTTTCCCAAAACTTTGAAAATGATTTAAAGGATGAAGTACCCTGCGGAGAGATTTAAGATTTTTTCATTGATGTTTTCTTAACGAGCGAGACAAGATTGCCACTATTTGCATCCATGAATTTGGTAAACTGGTCATTCTTTTCATATTACTGGCTTCCATTAAAATTTAATAACTCCAAGTTGAATTCAATTTCTAAGCGTTACTGGAATGCTAATGCATAAAAGGTACATTGTCATCAGTCTTAGCTGGAGCTCTACTCTTTGTAATCGTTTAAATTATTTTGCATTTTGCCTGCATGAACACAAATGAGATTGGATATTACCTTTTCACGTGGGATCAATTGTTAATTAGAGGTCCGATGAGTTACAGAATAGAGTTTTCTTTATTTTTTATTTGGTTCGTGGTTCTCGTATCTGTTTTAGCATGATTCTGATTTCGCATAAAGTGATAATATTGACTTATTATGTTACTTTGATAGACTCTTTGAGACAACTTCTTTATGTCTAATGTTTCATGCACTGCACAGTGAGCAGAATACGTAATGAAATATAATGATTCATCACCAACTAAAACTCAAAGTACAAATAATATGCATTAAATTCGAAAAGCTAATTTAGATGAATTCGCAAAATCTAAAAATAATCCAAAAACCTACTCTTATGTTAGAATTTCATTCTCAAACAGTCGAAAACGCTAAGTACAGAAAATTGCATATTTTGTATAAAAAAACCACTGGTCTCTAAAAATGACAATTTTCCAAGTTTTCATCGTGCAATGAAAATGAAAAATGTGCTCAATATTGGCAACAAATAATCACATTAAAAAAAGACAAAAGTAAAGTAAGAAGAGAAAAAAACATTGTTTTTTCTTTTTCAGAGGCTTTCCATTACGTGTACATTTATTATAATGAAAAGGTTAACCTCTTCGTACAAGAAAGTAAAAAGTAAGAGAAAGTTATTTAAATGTTTTGGAAAGGGTTTTAAGTGACTAAACTTTATACGACTAAACTTTACATACGACTAAACTTTATGTGATTTGAACTGAACGAAATTTTTTGTTACGTTTGAAGAACCTAGAGTGAAAGTTTCCATGCATAACTTGACTCAAGAAAAGTTATCGCCTTAGAATTCTATTTTACGTTTTATCCGTGTCAAATCCCCAATTATAACCACTATATTGAAAAGCTCTACGCTTGGTCGATTTATCTCATTACCCTCCATTAACTACGAGTATATAACCTTTCACGATACCTCTTAAATTAACTAATTATTGGTCACAGACCTTCTGAGTGCTCTAAAGAAACACGTGTACGATATAACCGGCCTGAAAGTAAGAAAATATCAAATTATATTAGTTTTAATTTACAGTGTCTAATTCTCTTTCATTTTACTATTTTCGATTATACTTTTGGCTCATTTACATACTTAAGATGCGAAACGTTCGCAATTAAAAATATTCCCTTTAATTTGGGCAATTTCTCATGTAAATGGCTTCTGATATTTAACTTTGGTCTATCTTTTTACATCGCTGCTTAGTAATTGTTTTAGTATTAGGTGGAATAATTCTCTAATTCTGTCTCAATTCTTGAATTTTTAGTTGAGTTCACGGGGCATGAACTGGACAGGCGGCAGCAAGAGGCGGCTGCTGCACAACACGGAGCCACGCTACGGAAGGTCGCAATTCTTCCAAGCTTCTCAGGCTTCTTACAAGTGAAGCACCAACACTGACAGTGAAATATACATGAATTAGTATCACAGTTACACTTTTTTGCTTAAAATAGAAGCGAGGTTTAGAAATTCTCTTTAAGTCTAAGAAAGCCAAGCGCCGGGGGTACACGATGTACACTAGGCGAAAATTTGATTCTTTATTTAATAAACGTGTTCAGTGACTAGCAGCTGAAGTGGGCTGTTTCTTAACAAATGGTCTGTCGCAAACACTAGGTATTATTTGTCCCGCCAAATGATCATACTGCTTTATTATGACCGGCTTTTGTTGCGATGTGCGTCAATAGCGGTGCAAATGACCAATGTTATTACAGCACTTTCTAATAACTAAGGAATTTTTTGGCTGTTATTATCATTACACCCTGGCCCATGCGTAGAATAACATCGCTAAACAATACGCACTTCATAAATTATTTAGCATTCAGTGAGAAAACATAGGGTTAGTATTGATAGAGTCAGTAAACGCTGACGGTTTAAAATGAGTAAACTAGCAATCATTGCAGCACCTGCAGAAGCCCGTACGAATAGCATTGGACGCACTGACATATTGAATAGATTGTTTACAGTTTCACTGTGTAGGTAGATAATGGCATAAATATGTGGTGCAGTTAAACTAGTTACGTGTAATGTTTTTGAATTTTTCACATCTGAATTGAAATTTTGTGTGTGAGAAAATGCATTAATTTCATTTTATAAATGAATTCACACTTCCCTGCAAATTTTTAATGGGAAAAAATTAAGTGACATTATTATTCAGGTCTGTGTGTAACGGACATGGAAATTGTTCTTCACAGTTTGACTTTCATTCTAAAATCTAAATAATAACATCAGTCTACAGTACAGGTCTTCTCGAGTCAGTGTCGATGTATACTGTACTACGTTGCTCAGCTTAAAGTGCTTTAGCACGTTCTGACATTCTAGTCAACTTTAATATTTCTTTAATATTTTGATAAGATTTTTTAACATCTTATTTCTGCCAGAAGAAAATCTTGTAGGAATATTGTAAGCGAACACGTAGAATTGGAAACACAAGCTGTAACAATATAAAGCACTATAGCAGTACTGAAATGACTTGTGATGTTAGTACAGCAGTTAAACAGCCAGACGAATTATAACTTGAAATTATTTGATAAACCATGAATAGTATGTACAGTATTCTGCACTATTTGATAAGCGAGCTGATCTTTTAGTTACTTCCTCTTTTTAGCGTTGTCTCGAATTTCTCGAATTTAATTTCATTCAATTTTCCTGTGCTTTCAGACGCAGATTGTTGCAAGGCAGTAGCCTCTGCTTCTCCCAAGACAAAGAGCCGCTTGCAGATCAAGACTTTCATCACAAACCTTCATCAAGCGTCCTCAAGTATAAAGAACTGAATGATGGCAGAATCACAGGTACCCTCACTGACAAACAAGAAGAGAATAACAAAGTGTCACTTGAACAAGTCAGCGCATCTGCCGACGACCGATTGCAGCAGAAGAAATTTGAGAAACATAGGACTGCGAGTAAAGGGTGGCAAACCGAACTGCTGTTAGCTCCTTACAGTGAGAAGTCTAGCAGTAATACTGCACAACTAAAACAACAAGAATACATTAGTGGTGACTTGGGTAGGAGGCGCATACCAAAGTTGCAGACAGATGACACATCTGGAAAGCAGTATTCAATTTACCTTCCTGAAACTCAGCATACCCGACACAAGCAGGAGTGTTATAATAATAGGGCAGGTACGGATTTAGAACATAAAGAAGCTGAACTGCGCGAAAACAAACCATCGACAATGAAGTTGCAGTTTGAACAGAATTACAAAGAATGTTTTCCAAAAGATAAGTACGCTGAAGATGCCATTGCAGGTAGCACGCACACGAGCGAGGGTGGAAGCACAACATCTCAACGTAGTGAGCGAGCACGTGCGTCTAATGCTTCTAAATGTCAGTTAAATAAACTCGTGCTACCAGTGTTGGCCAAGGAGAGAGAAAGTGTTAATATCAGAAGCTCATATTCAAATCAACGAGATAAAAAAGTGGCTCATCTAAACCAAAATCCAGACTGTCAGACTGCAGCGAGCGAGCAAAATGAACGAGGACCAATGTCCCTTCCACCTCAAAATAGTGAACTAAAACAAAATGTTACAGATACAATTGCCAGTTTAAAAGATAAAGAGAAAGGCGTTTGTAAAACTATGTCATTATGCTATTTTAAACATGAAAGTGAACTGGGACGAAGCAGCTCAAGCCATCACCCTATTCAAATCGAGAGAAGTTCATATGCAAGCAAAATAAATCCCTTCTTAAACCAACGTAGTCGTCCAGAAGATTTACGAAACGCACGCGAGAAAGAAAAAACACAGAGCAAACTCAATCAAAATCCTCTTTCAGATGAAATTGCTAAGAAAAATGAAGGTAAAAACTGCTTGTTTCAACCTGGTCATCATGTCGTGAAGCATCCAGCTCGCTCGCGCGGGCAACGCGGGGCCAGGGCAGATGGAGGTCTGCCTCCAGGATTGAAGTTCGGGGTCCAGCATGCGCCTTTTTCCAAGTTGCTTGTACAGGTACGTGACTCTTACCATCGTCTGTGCTTGGGTCCAAAAAAGACACCTTTCTCGCACCAAATTTTGTTTACGTCATTTTCAAATAACAAACAATTTTTTGTCCAAGAAAGTTTTGGCCAAATTTAAGAGTGCTAAAAGATGATGCAGCTTGTGAAAAGGCGTCCGTCGTGGTTTATGTTCACGTTAAACATTCATATTGAAACGCCGCTGAATTGTACAAGTACTTAATTACGCTGATACCCTGCGTATGCAAGTATTCGGTTCAACACAACTTTTGGGTTCATATTAACCTCACGACATAGTTTACGTGTAGCTCTTGGTGATAATTTAGACGGTCTTCCACTCCCAGGCAAAGCTGTTATCATACCAAACTCTTCAAACTTCCTAATGGTACTTTGCACGGTAGATTTAGAGCTGGGTAAGCAATCTCATATAGTTCAGTAACTATCACCAAACTTGTGGGAGTCAATATTCTTTTGCCTCAAATCAATACGGAGCTCAATTGTCTAAAACCATCCTGCGTTAAAGTGAGAATGACAATGTTGATGTTATTGCACCACGTTATGTTCCTTACTGGGACTTTCTATGATATTCTGGTAAACAAATATTCTACTGTACTTTCGCATACACTAAAAATGTGAATTCCTTATATGTACATACATGAATCGATATATTTGAAACGAACAATGTTGATTGTTTTAATATTTTTGTCAATTCATTTTTTGCATGATATTCTGTTGAATTTTTTTTATCGAATCTGTCATGAAAACAGATTTTTACACTATTTTTCATATACTTAATATCATATGAAGAGTTTGGAATCGCAACAGTCTTAAATTCTAAGAAAAGAAGAAAAATATTGACCATTGGTGGGTGTGCAAATAATGTCCTTGCTAAATGTAAGTTGCAACCTGTGAGGCAAATCATTTAAATTGTTGTTTAATATTTTCCAGCTAAATTCTGCACTTAAGAGTGAATTCAATTATACTGTGACATGAATATATTTTCCCCCACGTTGGGCTTTCGTATATACATAAAAATTTGATGGTTCAACTACGCTAGTTATAAAATCAATTATCTACCTCCACAATGAAGCTGTTGACAATCTATTCAATATGTCAGTGCGTCCAATGCTATTCGAACGGGCTTCTGCAGGTGCTGCAATGATTGCTAATTTACTCATTTTAAAACGTCTGCGTTTACTGACCCTATCGATACTGACCCTATTTTTCTCACTGGATGTAAAATATTTTGTGAAGTGCGTATTATCTAGCTATGCTAATCTGCGCATGGCCCAAGGTGCAGTGATAATAACTTCCTACAATCCCTTAATTACCGGGAAGTGCTGCAAAAATACAATAGTTCACGTACACTGGAAGTGACGCTACGTTCTAAACATTTTCTTCCAAGGCCACAATGAGCATGACCTGTCAAGTCAATTGGAGACTAGGGTGATACGATGACTTCATTTTTTTCGCTAAACTAGCAATGTTGTCCCACTTATATAGCAGTTGATTACTGAAGTACCGGACACTGAGCCGGCTGGTCGTCGCGAATTTTCTGCTGTTTAATCATAGTGTCAAAACCATGGAACAGTTCCCCCGAAATGATGACTGGTAATTTGTAGATTTATTTCATCATTACATCACTGGGCTAAATCTATGATCCTCAGTACTGGAAAATATGTGCTAAATCATCTGAATAAACGCGTTTTGCCTCAATATTCGAGTCTGAAAAACATTCAGTCTACGAATTAAAGAGCATCGAAGGCACTATATATTCCAAAAAGATTCCTCGAATACCATACTTGGTATTGCCTAGTACGGTACTGTATATGCAGTGCAATAATTTCTCTAATTCTCAATTTGATAAGCTCGGGACATTAATGAACCACGACACACACTTGCACATGAAAATGAATAGGTGAATGACAAATCCCTCAGCAGCTAATGATGCCACAAAATAATAAAACACTAATTACGAACAGTGTGTGGGGATCAAAATAAGCTTTGCATTCATAACACAAGTGTTCGAATGAAAGCGAGAACAAAGAATGCAGACAGTCGTATATGTGAACTGCTGATACTGTAATGTATGTATATGTAAAGCGCGAACGGTAATTACGCCCGTTGATTTGTTAGTATTCAGTGAACGTCAGACTCATCATCAAGTATAATTGTCATTGTTTTTATTATTATTATTATTGTTAGTAATAGTGGTAGAATTGTTGTTATTGTTTTTGAGAGGGTAAATTGATTCGTATGATTATTATTATTTTCCTCGTTTTCATGGTGAAATTCATAGCATGCGAGATATTTATTCTTAATAAGCATTTCCTGGAGGTTCAATAGTCACTAAAGTTTCATTTTCAATATCGATTACCGGCAGACAAAAACCAACTTTTGAACATATCCTAAGAAGTCACTTTAAAAAAATAAACGCCCTTTCATTTCTTCGACGTAGCAAAACTCATTTTAATGTTAGTACATTCTTGTGCCACCAAGACGCTCCCTTGTTGCTGCTTTTAATTGTTTTTGGGTCGCTTGTAGCCCTTGGTGCAGGATAATATTTTATTCCTCTTGCATTGCTCAGTGTATAGTCTAATTATACGTGCTGTTTATTGGTAACACTCATTTGCTTTTACTTGCATGAAATATAATTTGATATAACAATTGAAATCAAGCAATACTTATGTTTCTTTTGTTAAAACAATTATGGCTTGTAAAAATCATTATCGTGGGCCCATATCTTAAATCGCGGGATCGTCGTCTCGCACATAAAATGAGTCTGAAGTTCAATTTTAGCTTGGTTCTATTGCAATCCTATTTTTTGCTGTTTGTGAAAGTTCAGTGCTTTTAGGTTGTTCCTAACTTTAGCTGAACACCACTAAAATATCAATAGTTTCCCCGGCAGATACTGATTTACGAATATTTGAAAATAAATACGGTCGTTTAATTTTTTATATTCGATTCATACTTCGTACCAAACGTTTATCTTTCAAATCACTAACCCAGCTACCTTATATTTTAAACACAAGATCTTGCAAAACTTTAGAACGACCTTATGTTTCAAACACACGATCCTACATAACTTTTTAAAATTACAATCGACATTAATAGTGTGAAACCGCTCATCTCCTTCTAGATATTAACCTGTTAACGGTCACCGCTTTTTCGAAAATAATGATATTATTGTCATGTTACAATTTTAATATGACAATAATAACAACGCTAATTTAACTAATAAACATTATAACATCATATGATGTTAACACCGCTGTGGTACCGTCGCGTATCTACATCATATGGTGTAAGTTGCCGGTAGAATGCAACTCGTGCAAACATCATATGATGTAAATAACGCTTAACAGGTTAACGCGTTTGAAACAGTAAGTTCATATTCAGTGTTGAAAATGAATCCTTATAAAGATTGCCTGTTGAACTAAAAAGTATATTCATGAATAAAAATTCTCTAACCTGATTATTATATTACAAATGAGGTTTTACGTTGGGTTCCCGAATATTAAACATTCTTCTACTTCGTTGACTTGAAAAAGTAAGAAGTTTCATTACGAAAATTACCAAAAACGTTTGATATTCACGGTCTATATTCGTTAATAATGTTTACTAATATTTTGACGGAGTGAATTCTGAAGAAACGATTTTTTTTCAGATGGAGCTGAATGAAACAGCGCCGCAAGTCCCAGGACGGCAACGAACCTCCAATGTCAAACAATCAGGTCTCTTGCTCAGACAACAACAGACCTGACCAGGGCGATGCGTCAGGTGTGTTGCCTACAACACGCATTCACCAGCGGCAGCTGCATCGTGCTGTGCTGTTACGAAAGAAATAAATTGCATTTCTAATCGAGTATGCAGTACAGATGCATTAGATTTTCAAACGACGCACGCAACAGCGCCTACAAACTAATATAGAAGAGTCGTCATAACATAATTTTTGTTAGTTTAAGCAATATGAAACTTCGGCTAGTGCAAGAAATAACTTTTTAATATTTCTGATCAGTTATTTTAGAGGTTCACATACGATATTTCTCCATGCTGTGTTAACAACTGGGCAATCTAATGAATGGAAAGTTTTAAAATAATAATGATCATAGGATTACTTGGAGTTTTTTCTTAAGAGCACGTGAACTGAGAAGTTTCACATAGGGTGAACTCTCAGAAAATGGAGTATGGTAGAGTTAACGTCAAACTTAACTGCTACACTAGTATAGGAGACGGCACTTTCGCTATTTACTGTGTATTTGCATTCGAAAACTAGAATAGAAGGTATTCCTAGCAAGAGCACCATGTCTCTCAGCAGGCCTGAGGATCCTTCCAACACAGTCTCATATTCGTTTTTGATTTAAAACAATCTCAAGGAAGTTGACGAACTGCACCGTTCTGTATTGAGGAGGTATCTATATTCCCATTACTCCTGTTGAGATTATTTGGAATAAACAATGTTATCAGGTTATCTAATCTGCACATAAGTACATTATTTGTCTGTAAGGCTGCTCTTGCATTTAGCAGACAATGATTTTTTTCTTTTTATGATCATTGACGCTAGCAGGTTTCTGTCTGCTACCTTCCAACGTGAGCATGAGTGCAGCAGGAGGTTGAGAGTTAATCTCATTGGAAAAACCAATATTTTACTTGACTCATTTCATTTGAATGATGCGAGGAATTTTCTTAGTTTGATCTTGTACATTATGTGTTACGTAATCTGGTTTTTATTTGTACGCTTTCCTACAAAGAAGTAAATAAATAAGAAGATAAAAACAACGTATTAAAACGAATTTTATCAATATAGTAGAACAGAACATACAAAAAATGTTCCACTGCGATGAAAATAAGGGTGGCGTATCAAACGAACATGTAGCATTTTTAACTGATTGATGCTTTCGACCCAATGAATTTTAGTGAAATAAAACAGCATCTCAAAATAATTATACGTGAAATTTGTAATTACAAGATAACAAAAAAGTTATGTCCGTTTTTGAAGGAAAAAAGAAAACGCTTAACAGTATGTGTAACTTATATTTAGTCTTCGAAGTGATCCCCTTCGGCATCCAGCACCTTCTGCCAACGTGTCTCCAGCTGTTCAATCCCCTTGCGGTAAAACTCGGGGTTTTGAACGCAAAGAAGTCCGTGAGGGCTTGGCGCAAGTCTGCTTCATTGGTGAAGGATTTCCCACGAAGATGATTATCCAGCGAGTGGATGATGTGGTAATCGGATGGCGCAACATCAGGTGAATAAGGTGGATGACACAAAGTCTCCCACCCAAGTTGCTGTATGGTATCCCTGACCCCTCGCGCGACATGCGGCCTGGCATTGTCATGGAGGAAAAACACACCTTTACGATTCACCAATGCTGGTTCCTTCTGGCACAATGCCTGTTGCACACGTTCCAATTGCTGCGAGTATAGGTCTCCAGTGACTGTTTGGCCCGTTGGTAGCAGCACATAATGAACCACTTGACGACCTGTCCACCAGACAAAGCATAATCTTGCGTAGGTGCATAGGCGGTCTTGCGGTGTGAGGGACAGCATCCTGAGGTGACAACCAATGTCTGGAACGCTGGGGAGTTTCGTACAGAACCCACTTTTTATCACTGGTAAGCACTCGATTGAATAAGGATGCGGTACAGTGGCGAAAAAGCAGCGATACGCAGGCTGCCACTCGTTGTCTCTTGTGGACCTCCAACAGCATGTGTGGAACCCACTTGCTCAGTTTGTGCGTCTTACCTAGGCGGTGCACGTGAAGTCTAACCGTTTTATCGGAAACGTTGAACTGTCTTGCAAGTTCACCACACGTTAGACTACTGTCCTGTTCAATGGCCGCATTGAGGACTCCGTTTCAACTTTATTCAATGGCTAATCAAAAAACGGACAGAACTTTATTGGTTACCTTATCCTCGAATTCATTAGCAGAACGAAGTTGAACTATTTTAGTAGTAGTTAAACATGCAGCTTACATGAAGGAGACTTATTCAAACATGACTGTCCTCTACTCAATCAAATATGCTGAACACAAGTGAGAAATCCGTAGGAGTCTCAAAGCCATTGCTGTACTCTCAGGAATGCAACTAATGTACACTTGTGCTGTTGCTTTTTATGTATGCGGGACAGTAAGGATAGAAATGCATATTACATTCCAGCAGACTGGCCCGCAAGAAATCTTGATTCAAGCGAAAAAATATCGTTGCCGCGCCTATCATGGGCCCAAAAGAGGTTTTTCTTCTACTTCTGCATATAAAGCTGTGTCTAATGACAAATCAAAAGTATGAAGCAAGAAGGTCAGGCCTTTATGCATTGAAGAGATAAATTTCTTAGATTCAGTGATGCAAAGGTTAAGAGAGGTATTTTCGTTGGGCCACAAATTTGACGTCTTTTAGAGACCACTACGTTCGACCGAGTTTTGGAGCGGGAAGAAAAGAAAGCTTGGGAAGGCTTAAAGTGAGTTATACATGAATTCTTCGGTAACAAAAGAGACGATAACTACACTAAGTTAATGAGTTCTTTTGGAAAAATACCATCAACTCGGATGCCACACGACCCTTAAAAAACATTTTCTCCAGTCCCACTTATACTTTTCCCTCCCTGTTGTGGAGCTGTCAGTGATGAAAATGGAGGAAGATTCCATCAGGACATTTCTGAAATGGAACAAAGATATCTTCTTTTTTTCTTGTTTCCCGTTTATTGAAGAAGAGTCTATGCAGCTGCAGCTGCTGCACGCTTTCAGGGATGTTTATTGTTACTCTCAGGTTCAGCACCCATGCTGAAAGGAGTTACAGGTTTATTCTGCGCAATTCCACTCACTGAATCCGTTCTTCTCTGAAATGTCGTAATTTTAATGAAATTTCAGATGGTTTTAATTTTTTGTGGATGATAGCAGAACAAAGATATCAGGGCCGTTGGAATAAAGCTATGCTTGCCGATTACTGCCGGTCTGTATGTATGGATGGTCCAGAATTCACTTGCAAGGGGCAAACCAAAAGAAAAGGATCTCATGAAGCCACCACATGATTCTCTTCACACCCAACCACTTACTAGATATTCATCAATCACTGTAGAACTCTAACAACTTAACTGTCACTATGTTAGTTTAAAACGTACTTTCAATGTTCTTGGCATATGTAATTATAATGTCATTTTCTCTTAATCAGTTGAAACAAAATATTTCCCCCCCATAACATATCATAGAAACTAGAGCTAATAAATTTTTTTTTTCATGTTCGTTCTCCTCACACAAAATTAGTGATTTAACTGATGAATTTAAGGAAACATTCCAAAAATTATTTTTTGTTGACTTGTTATTTGCGTCTTTGAAATTGAATGACTTAGTTTACGACGATAATAGGAAAATCAAACTTGAAGACTTTCAGATTAGCGAAGGAATGCACGTAACAATTATCAAAGTAATGGATATAACAGTTTCTCATTCTAGGTACAAGTTCACTACTCACAAACAGCGGTTAAAGTGACTACGCTCTGTATTAAATTCATTCACATAAAGTGTGGGAACATGAAATATAATCTCCGTGGTGACAGAATGAAAGGATAAATATTATCGATGGAGATAATGTAATTCAGTGTAGTAAACATGATTTTTATATGATGGAGCTTGAGAAATATCGAGAAAACAATAATTAAAATGCTCCTGAAATTCGTGGTATTTGCGCTCCGTCGTACACCTACGCTGCATGTGTTAGGCAGGGAATTAAGGTTTCCTCAGTCATTATCCAGCGGACTAAAATGCTTTGTATTATGACTTATGGTTTGAAACTGTCTTCTCCTCGCCTCTAGTGTGTCTAGTAACTAAGAAGAAAGTTAAATTGATCCAGATAACAAGTTTAACTTTATTAATTTCACAAATTCAAACAACTTTCGACGGCACAGGTTAGTAATGCACTCATGAAGTGTTCAGTAAATTACGCTACCGGAAGTGAAGGAGAGAATTCTCTCTTGATCATAAAGACATGCACTTTCTATTACGCACAGTATTACAAATATTTGAGCCGAGATGCCCACTGTCACTATGAGTGCTGAGACCATTGATAGAAAGAAAGATAGAAACGTAAACAATGCATTAATAATCGAGAAATTTGTCGTAATGACATGTTGACTTCCTCAGAATGAACCTGTTCCCCTGTACCAAAGCAAGCAATAGATGGTTGCAACTAGCACTCCTAAAATCTGCTCTAGGTGGCTCAATAATCCCTGGACGACAGCAGCTTCCCCAGGACAGCCGCTATTACTGTACTGTTCTGAAGACCTCCAGATGTATTGTGTCTACCCCTGAAGTGCGGTGCACTGTATCCATAATACGCTGAAGGGCCTTCACATCAGCAGGCTCCTGAAAGACCTCAGATGTATTCTGTCTACCCCTGAAGTGCGGTGCACTGTATCCATAATACGCTGAAGGGCCTTCACATCAGCAGGCTCCTGAAAGGATGAGAAGGGGCCCTTTCGCGCGAGCGATTCTCATTACCCATTTCAGGTAGGAAAAAAATTTAGCGCAAATCGTTATCAGAAACAGGAATAAAATTGAAGTGTTATAAAACTGCACGGGTGTCACTTAATAATAATCATAAGTGATGCGAGACCATGAAACACATAGTGCTGATTACATGTCAAAACAAAAAACGGGTCCATGTGAGTATGATTGTGAGAAGGCTATTCCCATAAGGTGCATGTAGTGTTATTAAATTCCCCTCAACTACTGCATGTAATATGATACCGATGCGTGTCCGCACGCTCAATAAATATACGATTTTAACTAATTTATGTGGAGAATATCATAACAGATCACTGTTCGTGAGGTTTAAAAACAAATAATGAAACAAAAGCACAGTTTTTAGCACCCTAATTTGCCAGAGTAGATTTCCAACGAAACAATCATATACTGGAGTTACAATACCACCGCAACAGACCATGTTTCAAATACGTTAAGATAACAGAAACTGAAGCTCAGAACCGTTAAATACGCTGCTAGTACATGATAAAAAAAGATTAAAAACTAAATGATATCGTAAACGCTCGAAGAGTGACTGAAATAACTATTACAGTTTTTTTTAGCTCTCTACGAAAAGGTACGAGATGTTCACAAATCAAATCCACTCGAGGGCGGCGATATAAAAAGTTTAAAAAGATATTCGCAAACTAATTTGATGTTCGGCCTGTAACTCAGAGAAGACTATTTAGGTGGCACCACACGCACACACAAAAAACAGCATTTCGGACGGCACAGCCTGCTATAGCGAGCTGGACAGCGTTAGCGTGTCACAGAAACCAAAAAAGGTGAGGAGAAAGAACCTAATAAAATTGAGGAGACGGAAACTTAAACTCTGACTCACCCACGGAAGTTTATACGTAATTGCTCTTTGCCAGTAAGTCCGTTTCAACACTTTCATAAACGAGTAAAACAATGGTGGTAATTGTTAGAAAACTTAACCACTTAATGGACAAGCAACAACATGAGAAGTACAAGGGCTATAACGGTTAATTACTTTAGACTACCCTGGGTCACAGGAGTAAAACCCCTAACACCCACTTAACTCAACACGTGAAGGCCGTTACAAAGGCCCCAGCCAAACGCTGGTCCTCAAATCTAAGTCTAAGTCTAAGGTTGGCCATCTCGACGATGCCCACTGAGGTGAACAGCGGGTGAAGTGAATTCAGGTAGACCTCACATAATTACACATACACGTGTTTTTTTAAGTAAAGCTCAAAGGTATCAGTAAAGTGATGCTTCTCACCCACACGATACATTCACGTTGTGATTGTTGAGCTTCAGGATTTCATTCAACGGTGCCACAGCAACGCCAGGAAGACAAGAGTTGTAGAAAATGTTTTAGAGCTATCAGGGTTGCCGGCATCTCCATGAAACAACAAAATGCTAAAAATTTATGAACCACATCTTCCCGCACACCGCACATATGCCATGCATTGGGCACTCACAAAATAAAGAAAAAATGATCACAGAAACCTACGACGAGCATCTCTGTAGGTATTCAGAAGAAATGTGCGAAAGACTCAGCTAATTTTGCGCAACATTTTATGAAAAGTAGTTCACACAGTATAACCACACATGCAATGGATCATCGCATGCCAAAAAATATAAATCTAATGCAAAAAAACGAGGTTCAAACACTTTATGCCAGTGAAGAAAATAAGTGAAGCTCTCATCAGAAATTAGTCGAAATTAGCGTAGTAAATTTAGGCATATCGTACAGCCAGCGGGTACCAGTGCAGTGGAAGTGCAGTTTAAAATTATTGTTATTATTATCGTGATACTGCAAGCAGATAACGCACCCGGAACGAAAAACAACATCACACTAAAAATGGCTGGAAAAGTGAGATTGCTAGAGAACCTTAAAATGACAAGTTAGCTCCTGCTTTAAGCAGTGCAAAGGAAAAGTTACACCTCCTTACCGAGCCTCCAACAGATTGTACTAGCAAAAGCTGCTAAATCTGCAACAGGTTCACCTCAAGATTTAAGAGGAGTGGTTCTCTAGGGTCACTACATATGGAATCCAATAATAACAACATTGAGAGGAGCTCGGAAATCCTACCTAAACCAGAACATTGCTTGATCCTCAAGAGGCACCGGAAGACAATCCCCTTTAGTACACCTACTAAAGAAGTCGAGAGCAGGTCAAAAGTAAAATTTTGTCACCATTTAACTTGAATCCTTGAATGCCGAGATGAGTAACAACACACTACACTGACGTATATACAAACACTTAAATTATACATTTAAAGGTATCATTCTTTAAACTTTAACAATAAAAACTGTAATTTTCGCAAGTAATTAATCATACATGTAATTAAAGCAACGAAATAGAACAAAAACCCATAAAGATGTCACCGCGACTCAAATAAAAATAAAATTGCATATTTGATGAAGAAATCAGTAAATTAGTTGTTTTTCCTAACACCCGCTTAACTGAACACGTTAACAACATTGTAGGTACAGAGCAACAGTGTGATCACTACAGGTGCAGACATCAGTAAGAAAGGCATGTTGATGAGCATACGTACACACCAGCCTGCAACGATCAAGGTACGTGACCAGAAGTTTATGAAGGTGCCAAATTTTGTATCAGTATTGAGTTATCAATGGTCAGGTTAATGGCTCGTGTGTGCATGTGTCTGTGTGTACTCTCCAAGCTAACTTCCTGCTGATAGAAGGACGGTTGTAGCACTACATGAAATCCTGTTGCCTAATACTAAGTTAAAAGAAAGAAATTTAAGAATATGTAGGGGATTGAGCACATGACCTCAAAGTAAGATTGGGGATCAAAGTGCCAACTACGCAAATTTAAGAAAAAAGTGACACGCAGAACTAGCAAAAAAAAATTAAGTAAATTCCAGAGAGCTTGTGAATTCTCTTTTTAGTCGTGCTCAGTTTCCAACCTCGAAGAAATTGTGCTAGCTACAAAGGTAACTTAATAAAGTAGGTTCAGACCCTATGTGTGCTTTATCTACCTTCCTACGCACGATTTCTTAAAAATAATTAGATAAGGTAATTTTTTCAAAATTTTTACAGCACTCAAATTTAGGATGAAAATTTCAGCTAATGTACGTGAAAACATGGTCAGTTCCTGTAAACTAAACTACTCAGAACACTGCAGGCAATTTTTATTAGATTTTTGAGACTTTTCTCCATCAGACTTCCATACTACATGATCATGCACAAAGATGTCTATGCATCTAACTATCGCAGAAATACTGTTGGCCAACTTCATTAAAAGTTGATTCAAAAGCAACAGCAGTTCATCTTACACAGACAGTTCGTGTAGACAGAAGTCAACATCAAACAACACTGCCTAACCCTCATGATGCCAAAATTGAGTGAGACAGGGGAGGCATCTTGCTGCATATGCAGCTTTTACTGCATACAAGTCAGGTTTGCCAGCTGGAAGTCATAATGACCCCAGAGCAGGACAGCTAACACAGCAACCAGCATCACTCGCCAATCATAGTGTTGACGAAGGCTTTGACTTCAGCTTCAGAGATGAGCCCAACAAACTTCTCCTTGACTTGGCCGGACACAACACCCAGTACAGCAGGCACCGCTGTCACCTCGAAGGCATGCAGCAGTGCCACATGGTCATCCACCTTCACCTGTTCAAATAAAGAAGAGTTATGTACATACTCTTTTAATAAAAATCCCTTCAACTCTACAGTGAAAGAAAAAACATGGATACAAAATAGTAGGAGGAGAGTACTAGACTAGACAGCATGGGACTTGGGTAGCAACAACAGTCTTTTGCCTTATTCTTTTCTATTCTACTGAAACTTAGGCCACTTCCATCTGTATGCTTGTGAAACTTCATCCCTCTTCACGGATGAGGTGTCCTCTTTTTGTGATACTACGGTTGAAGAGGCTTTTTCAACTCTTGAGAATATAAAAATGGTCTGCTCTCACATAAGAGGTAGTAATACAGGGTGTCTATAAAGTTTCTCATATAGTCTCAACAGCATAGCACCTCTTTCACAAACAGGATCCCTAAAACACACAAATGCAAAATGTGATTAAAAACTTTAATAAATACCGAATACAATAGAACAAATCTGAATAAAATATCTTATCCATTGCATTTATAATCAATTTTTGAAATAGTAAAGACTTTACTGTGGAGGAGGCATCATTCAACACGTATCACTCAATGAAGAATACGACGAGACCTACTAGGCTTATTCGATCGTGAACAGTCGGCTTGACTATAAAAGAGAAGTAGAAGATGGAAGGAAAACTTGTTTTGATCCATAGTATTTTCCTAAATGAAAAGCAACCAAAATATAAAGCTTTCAACACTTTTATCAACATAGTGATGCGAAGAAAACTGGCTTAACTCACCTCAGCCAGATGGAATCTGCCTTTGAATTTCTCAGCAAGACCCTCCAAGAGTGGTTTGAGAGCGTGACATGGCTCGCACCATTCGGCATGGAAATTGACCACAACGGGAACAGAACTCTTCATGACCTTCTGCTCAAACTCGTCCTCAGTAGAGATTGTATAAATTTCTCCGAGCTTTGGTGAAATGTGCAGCCGTCTTGAAGATGGCAGGTCTTCATGGTGTTTCAAAGGTTTAGGAAACAGCACAGTTGAGGAAACACTAGAATTAAAATAACATGGAGATGTGTTGTGATACAGGTGAGAAGAGCTATATGAGGGTGTTGGATGTGTAATGGAGTTAGGTAATTTGAGAATGCATGCCGTGGGTACAAAATTTCTACAGTTTGTCAAGAGCACATTTTTGAATGGAGTACAGCTGTGAGACATCATTGTGATTTTTGGTAAACTACAATCTACTTCATATACTAGACTAAACTACTAGTCAGTAAAATACTTTCATTATAAATACTAACAAGGCAAACAGCTACTGTTAACAGCTATCACTTGTCAAGGCCTCTATCATATCATTGGACTACTGCAATCACAAGTTAATTAGCAGTGACTTGTGCTTAAATGTAACAGAATAAAGTTGATGAGATTAAATGAAGAATTTACAGAACTCGACAAGAATATAGCTATTAACCAACACCAAAACCTTTAAATATATAATGGGTTTATTAGTTTACTAGAGAACTTAACATACACCTACATAAACTAGAGTATAATTTAGTAGGCTTTAGTTCATAAAACAACTCTGTATAGACACTATTTCTAGTCATCAACTTTCATTTCTATACGAGGAAGAGAAACTATGTGAATGTGTCCAATAATTACATTTACTAATTAGTGTGGTACCTTCATTGGTACATATATAACACAACAAAATAATTAATTTACTAATTACATCAGTGAATGAAAAAATCGAACGAGGAGCACCAGCTCTTGCAAAATATATTATGACTATCACTTCCTACTACACATGCTAAACAGTCAGTTCAAGCTTTTACCAAATGTTGCACATGCTCTAATTTACTGCCATGGTAGAATCACAGACTATGATTAACTAGATCATAACAAATGAAAGAGAGATACACATGTGTGACCTCAAGAGAGAGGTTGCATGAGCTTGTGTGGGCGTGAGGGTAGAGGACCAGCAAAGCGTGAGAGGGTGCAGTGCAGCAGCAGTACTGCCACAGCCACCAATGCACCCACTGCACCAGTCAAAACAACACTGAGTCGCAGCCAGAACCTGTTGTCTACTCCCACCTGAAATACACATAAAGAGTCTTAGACAGTTGTATTTCTGGATGCATTTTCTGGAAGTATTATGCACAGATGTACAATTAAGATGTATAAGACAGTGATAAAGATTTTAGAAATAATGATCATCACTTATACTCCCAGTGTATAACTCAAGAAGTTAACATACACCCCAATGCCAGATGGAATCATACATACACCACCCTCAGAACAGCTTGAGATGTAGTAAAATCCAAAATATTTCTGTGTTTACTCATAGCACTCAAAATGACATATATAGAATTTCTTTCTCAAAGGAAAGGGACAAACTCACATGAAATTCCTCTTCAGGTACGTCTTGTTGCCAAGCCAAATCTTGTTTAGAGCTGGGCGTTCTCTGGGCAAGGCTATTAAGCATGAGGAAGAGAACAAGAATACTCAGTGCACCACTGCATGCAACAACAATTCTGCCTTCACTCTTTAATGACAGGCTTGCCAAAATACAGATGATAGCAATCAAAACAGTCAAGCTCAGGAGAAGAACTATGCCTTCCCCAGGCATCATAGACATCACCTAATCTATCTACACTATTGTTTGCAGATGTTGTATATTTAATTAACAATATATTTCCAGACCCTTTTACTGCTGAATCAGATATAGAAAATTAATTAAAAAAAATATTACTATGGAGCTGAAATGAAGTACTGACTTCTTACTGCAATAGATATACATGTATTTAAAGCACTGAATTGAAGGGTGGAAAGCACTAGTGGACTACTTGCATTTTTTCCCATGGTAAATATAATATATTTTCCACGGGAAAAAATGCAAGTAGTCCACTCCCGTGCTGTCGCTAACACAGCACCGACAGAGGCGATTACGATCCAGTAGTTTACTATATGAAGGGTGGACAGCACTAGTGGACAACTTGCATTTTCTCCTGTGGGAAAAAATGCAAGTAGTCCACTAGTGCTTTCCACCCTTCAATTGTGTATACCAAAGGTGCTTGGGTACTATCATATACATGATTTTTGGTGCTAGCCTTCTTCCCCTTTAATACAGAAACTCCTTTGGAAACACAACATCACTGCAAAATTTTGTCTTTAATTGACACCACTAGTATTCTTCCATGCACTATACAGAGTTGAGTATTATGTTGGGCTTCCTTAAAAGTATAGAAGTGACTTTGTAGTCATAATTTATAAGCAGATTATGTTGTTATTTATTCTTATTAATTTTGCTATACCACAAAGGAGACCAAAGATGAATTAGAACATCAGAACTACCTATAATATAAGCAGCAATATATCTTCAACTTTTCATTTAATGGATTCAACTGTAGTGTTCAAAAGCATAACATCTAATCAAATGTCATTTCCATAATTTATCCTTTCATGTCCAGTGTTCATCATGGATGAAATTGAGAACAAAATTTACATTCTTTTTAGGTTCCATCAAAGCCTCTATCTTTATTGAAGTATGTCATCTAATCACATGTGCATGCTTAACATCAGCTTAACAATTCCCTTTGGAACTAACAGTACATTTCTAAGTCTTTTTATAAATAAGATGTTGACTTATTAATAATATATCATGTCATTATCTTCTAACATCAGACAAAAAAGAGAAAAACAACTTCTTCAAAATGAGTAACAGTATGCAAGTGAAAGATCTAGCAATAGCTCTTTTCCAATCTTGTAGCTTCAGTGTAAAACATAAGGTTCTATCAGTAATTGCATCAAATTATTAGATGTCAAGCATTTCCTGGTATAGACTAAACTCTATGGCATCTTATTGCATTTATGAAGTTGAACATTCATGAACTAATTAGCAGTTGGTAAGTCAGAATGCTTAGTCACAAGGCCCAGTGTTAACCCATATGCAAAGGCAGACCATTAGGCACAAATGATAGAACTCCAAACTTCACCATACATATCCTAGAGTGGGTGCCATCAGCACTTACATTTGCTACAATTTGACCCATGAGTATTTCTCTAAAGAATAAACATTCTTTTTTTAAATGAAAAAGACAATTTCATGCTTTGCAAATGCAGCTTTAATTGATGCAATATTTTCATAAAGAAGCTGAATTACTGCAATGCTACTACAAGATTAGCACAGAAAATGTGTTGTGTGAATTCTTTTGATTTGAAAGCATATGATAAATGCCATCCTTTTTTAACACTTTTCACACACATACCTACATAAAACTAGCTAATCCATAAACTTTCTAATTTTTCCAACATATGTTTTTTCTACTATTAAAAAATAACACTTTCAATACCTTAGACCTCTTGAGCAACATTACTAAAGTGCATCACATTTTCATATTTATAGGGAAATGACAAAAAGCCTAGCATTGATTGAAAGTCATTTTTAGCTTATGCATCAGAATACTCTATTGTAGATATGAAAACAAACATACATTCAAATAACTGGAATACTACTTGACAATGTATAAATATAGCAGTCTCATTCACCAGTCAAATTACCATATTACATATATTCCACCTTCCTTGATTCCTCCCACTAATTTGCCAAACATCAATAAGCATTTTTTAAAGCTTGAAATCTATTACTTATTCGTATAAACATTTGAAAAATCAAACTACAAAACAAAGGATCACAAAGATCATTTTCGACATTTAAAATACAATAATGCAGACAACCAATAGAAATAACTGCAACATCTTACAATTCAATACGTTAGTGACGTTACTAAGTCAAGGCGAAGTACGCTTCTTCAGTGAACTTGAAAGTGAGGGCCGACGGCAGTCGGGGCTTTGGTTACGGCTTTTAATTCCCTCTAAAATATACACAAACTTCGACTTGAGGGCCACCTTTGGCTGTCTTTGTAACGGCGGATAATTTCCTCTAAAACACACATACTACAGTGTGACATCCCAAAGTTATTCACTTGCGTGCTAGGCTTGTCCACAATAATGAAGTAAATAGGCTACATTAAAATTCGGAAACTTGAAATTACGGAAACTGAAGCAATGATAAACGGAGGAATGATAACTGAATGCAACGTGATTGTTGTGGATGTAATGAAAATTTGCTATTGCATAGATGGAATTAAAAACTTTGATTCAAAACAGTCAGTTATCTGGATTACAGTGTGACTATTTGCCAAGCATGAGGATGTGTTTATGACAAGCTTGCTTGTCCAGTAATTCCCTCACCTGGCTATTTCTTTGCATGGAATGACTCGGAGTGGCATTGAGGAATTATTTCAGATGACTGGCACACAGGAAAAAGCTCTTGGATGTCACCCTGTTGTATCTGTGTTTTAGAGGAAGTTAAAGGCTGTAACAGAGGCTCCAGCCACAGGTGTCCCTGAAGTTTAAGTAAAGTTAATTTGCTCTGGATAGTTTGTAAATTTATAACTGAAACAAGTAATTACTTCTATTTTCTTGATGTATTTATATTATGTGTCATATATCATGTAAATATTTAACAAGACCAAAAGGTATTGGCTGTAACATATTTTTCACAATATTTCCAGTTTAATTGTATCAATAGTAAAACAGTTTAAACCTGTACATAGCCTATGCTATGTTATTCTTCCTCATCATTTTACTTTGATATTATCAAAAAATTAAACAAAAAATTTTCAGACTTAGAAATGTTTTCTTTTAAATTTTAAATATTAAAATGGAGATAATATTGCTGGTAAGATGAATGAAACTTGCATGTTAAAAGACAAAATTCTGATGTTTCAAGTTAAGGAAGAGATGAAGCATAGGGACAAAATATGCTGAAGACACACATCATGGTACAGCAATACTGTGTACTAAAAAATATAAAATATTGAATAAAATAAATCTGTTGAAGAAACTTTTTATTTATTTAGAATGGCAATGTCAATCTCATTTTTAACTTGTAAATTTTCTTCACCCCAGAAAATTTCTCCAACAAACTTCAGTTTGGTGTTATTGTTTCTTTACCTGTTCATTCTTTCTTTGATTTTTCATCTTATTGAATGCTTCCAGCCTGCCACCACTGAAGCAACTGAGCAGATTGGTAGTAAAAGTATATGTTTTGTAATGATATCTTTTCCTGCTAGATTTGTTTCTTTGTCTTACCTAAGTTTTGTAAATTTAGTAGCTGGTGTGGGGCTGCATTCTAGCTCTTGTTAGTCAAAAAAATATTCTGTTCTATTTGTCGACAATTTTTACATCCTTTTTACATGACTTTCCTAGTGTGTGCTTGCCATTGATTATTTTTCTTTTGCATGGATTTTACTACAGGTGTAGATGTGTACAATGAGTCTTCTACTCTCAAGCATTGTTGTGACTAATGCCAATGTTCTTACAAGAAGGGTAAGTATCTTAATTGGTACTCAGAGGCTTTGAAGTTATTTAATACTTTTTCCATTGCCTACCAGGAGCACTAATATTACTGAAGATGTTATTAAATTTTAGGCAAACCTGATATTCATGAAATATTGAGAATATTATAATACAGAAAGGTTTGACAAAATCATATGAATACCTGATCTAAATACAGTATAGATTTATTTTTAGGGAGTTTGGCAAGCAATTGTTTTTAAAGCAACTTCAATTTTTTTAGAAAGAATGATGATGTTTCAGAATAGTTTTTGATGAAATATTGTTCTATTTTTTTTTTCAATAATGTAAGCCAAATGCTACAACCTTGAAGTTGATGAAAATATATATTCATACATACTTGAGATGTGTTTACTTGCTGTCTTATACTTACTACTGAAGGCTTCTAACATTTTTACTCTAACTTTTTTTATTTAATCCTTGACATGTGTAGTTAGTAAGGAACATCATTTAATTCTAAGAAATTTTTACCTGCATGATAAAGGCAATTATTTTATGTGTAACATTGTCTCTTTTCCATGTCAGTGTCTAGGCAGTTGCAGTACTGCAATGAGACTGATGAGCAGCAGTTCTGCAATGACACTGATGAACAGGAATAGTGCAGCAAAGCTAATGAACAGCAATGCTGCAGTGAAACTGATGAACAGCAATGCTGCAGTGAGATGGATGAGCAGCAGTGCTGCTGGATTACTGGATGTGTCAGAGGAGCGCGGGGTGCGGTACATCACCCTCACAGACTCAAGGACAAGGTAATACCATTTGGGCTCTGACATCTAGATTTCTCTCACTACAACCTTAGCTCTTAAAAGCCTAAATTTCTTTTCAAGTTTCATTTCTCAAAACTTGCCACTGTCTCCTCATGTAAACATTCTGGACTTGTGTTCTTGACTTAGAATTGTATGACTTGAAAATTATTTTTAAATTACATCTTAATTTAAAAAGAAAGACATTCTTTACTATAATTATACATACAAGTGAAAGATGTGTAGTTGAACTTCAAACTTTGTCTTAAAGTATAAATTTTATCTAAAAAAAATTCTAGGCATTGAAAATGCTTGTTGCAATTCTAAACTTTGCATAATGGGAAGTAACTCTTTGAAACTTTCACTCTACTTGGTTATTTTGTTTTCAGGAACTCTTTGTCACAAAACATGCTGGAGGCTCTGTATTCAGCTGTAACTGCAAAGAGCTCTTCTCTACGCTGCATTGTCCTCAGAGCTGAAGGTCCAGTGTTTTCAGCAGGCCACAACCTTAAAGAAATTGTAAGGTGCTGACGAGGGTGAGGAGATTGTTAAATGCATCAGTAGATCTGTTGATTTTAGGTGTACATCATGAATAGTGAAAAAATCACTTAACTGGCATATAACTTAACAATGTAATTTTTTTTTATAAATATTCATATATCATTTGTATTCATTTCTGGTACTTGAAATTATTTTAGTATTCTTTCATCTTCTGCTTTCATGGGTCAGCACAGCAGCAATGAGAAAACTCATAGAGATATATTCGAGTGCTGCAACCGCCTGATGCTGGAACTGCAGTCGCAACGAGTGCCAGTGATTGCTCAGGTGGACGGTATTGCTGCTGCAGCTGGCTGTCAGTTGGTGGCTGCTTGCGACATCGTGGTTGCCTCAGACACTTCGTCTTTCTCTACACCGGGGTGAGTTTTTTGCGTAGATGTTGAGTGCAGTGAGGATTTTTCTACAGAGAGTCCACAAACCAGTCCCAGGTTTTAAACAGGTATGGGATCTAACGTTATTGTAATTATCTTTGACAGTTATTTTGGTATTAGTTTATAATCATGGCAACACTGGATTATGACAACCGTGTTGAACTGCATTGGTGAAATGGGGAGAGCTCACTTTAGTTTTGTTGTTTGTGACAGGCAGTCCTGAAGTTGAGAAAGAGAGAACTATGATCGGACTTATCACTCGTGTCAGAAGTCAATATCGGTGGCGGGCATCTGTTTCAGTTTTGGGACGCGTGTGTTTGAGCTTTTGTATCGAGCTGTCGTTTATTGGTGCTGGTATGAACGGTATAAAAGTTATGATTCTTGAGACTTACGTGAAACAGATGTGAAAATCCCTGTTTTTTTGTATCATCTGATTGACGTGATTAAAACTACAGTTAGTAGCTTCAGGTGCAGGATTTCATTCAGTTTTCTGTAAAACAAGTAAGCTTATCACATTGATTCCGTGTTGGTACATAATGTATCTGTATTACCAGGTATATTATTTGAACCGTCAGTTTGAAAAACCGTAGGCAACATGTTAAATGCACTAAATGTGCATTTAACATTTAAATGTACTCTGATTACAATGCAAGTGAGTCCCTCCCCCCGGGACAAACCGCTAGACAAACAACAACATGCGAACTGCTTTTCATCCTGCGTTGATTATCTCATTTTGCATTCTTGTGATTTTCAAGTCAAAGATATCTAATTAACTGATAAAAATTAAATAACTTGTTAGAGAATCGTTTCGTATGTATCGATATATTTGAGCTAAATTAGATGCCATAACATCGTGAAATCAGGGAATGTTTTTGTGGACACGTTCTATGCATTACAATGTTTGATACCTTTGAAGTTGATGCAGACAACTCATTGTCTTTTCTTGTCATTGCAAACACTTGCGTAGAATGAGCAAAACCAATCACTTCAGAATTTTTTGCTGCATGCTTAAGTATTATATTCGTACATAGATAGTTAACAACCGCAAAAAGTGTGTCATGATCAAAATTGATGGCAAAAAGTAGTACCACAGAGAGGTGATACGGTAAGTTGTGAGGAGTTTAGTGTCGTTTGGCTAACTTCTACTTTTTGATAAATATGAAATTTGTTGAGGTGATTTAGGTGGCACTATGTAATGGCAATTCATCGATAATTAGAGAAGTGAGAAAGTTCTTCTTTTGTAAGGTAGATACTAATCACTTCTGAAGGTGACCTGTGTATATTTTTCACAGTTGAAAATTTATTTTTATTACAGTTAAATGAACATGTTTAGTTACAAGCGTTAGTGTATATTTTGTATCCTTAGCGAAAGTATCAGTTGTATAGCGACAGTTAAAAGTAAGTAAATTGGATGATAAGAAGTACTAACGACAGACACTTATACTCCCTGCCAGAATGCTGGTGGTATTTATACATACTTTCTAAACTCCATAAGTTGGCTCACATATAAAGCATTGCAACACTTCTCTAAAAGCAAATGTTAGAATGTATGTAAAGTACATGTAGCTTCTTTTAACCAGGATCTGACAACTAGAACCAATTACAAAGCCAGATTTTCTTCAAGCTATTCTTTGACTTAGCTACTAATAGAAATGACCATATTTGCACGAGACTAGTAGCGTGATCCGGCATGATTAGAAGCCTCTCTGATATTCTGCTTTTGAATATAGTAGATTCAGAAAAACTTCTATAACAATAACATTTTAACACGCATCATAGAAAATGCCATTGCCATTGTAAACATTTAATTTTCACTTTGACTTTTATCGTAAGGGCAAGTGTGGGCATCTTCTGCTCGACGCCTGGAGTGCCGCTGGTGCGTTGCGTACCGCGTAAAGTATCTGCTCTGATGCTGCTCACAGGCACGCCCATCACTGCCCACACAGCTCTCTCTGCCGGGCTGGTCTCCGTGGTCGTGTCCAGAGAACAGCTTCGTGAGTGCGCTGCTAGTAACCGACGATGTAACTATTGCACAGGCAACGCTAGAATATTTTTCCATAGCTTGATTAACGTAAATTTAGGATAACATTTCCGTTTAACGAAGGCAGCCATGACGTTCTTTTACTGGTTTCAGTACTTATGTTATCTTGTGTATTTAACGAACGAGCTATGCTGATCATCCCAGGGTAAAAATTACAGGTTTCTGTAAATAGGTATTAGTTCTAGCCTGTTTCGTCAAGCATCATTATAGTTCTTACAGCAAATAACGATAAATAATAATAATCCTTAAAAGGATAAGCATGGCCTTCAGGGCCGGCAACATTGGTATCCGTCACTTTTTGTTGGTAATATTTAAGTAAGGTAACGAAAAGTACTTGAGTTGTGTTCTGAAAATTCTAGAATTAACTGTTTTTAGGATGTTATGTGTACAGTAATAAGTACAAGTTAAATTTTATGATAAAGCCAGGGTCGGTGAATGGATATTTAACAACTGGTTTCACTCATGGATTTTCCTACATCTCAGGCCTCGTGCGTCGAGACGCTGACATATTCTCGTCTTTGTTATGTTTTGTTATAAAATTGTTCACGTGCTTCCGACCTCCAACTTCCGTTCAAGTGAAATGTCACAAGTTTGACTCCATTAACGAGGCTGTTCAGTCTTGTGTTGACAGTAAGACCCCAGTTTACAATCACCGAAATACTGGTCAAATATTCATGGGCTATTACACCCAGAAGTATCGAAATTATTAGCAGCTTTTTAAATGTGAGACATTCGTTCTTTCCGTATGCTTTTGAAAAACATTTGGAACACTCGAATGTACTACAATTTTTTTGAAATTAGCTCCTTGTAATGTCAGCACGTTTCCCAACTTATCTCACTTGCTACTTCCTTTTCCTGTACTTTATTTATTACAGTATTCTAGTACTTGTTTGTCCTTAAGTCTTTCTACTATTTATCATCCATAATTGTTTTGATGCTACGTTGTACCTGTAAATTGGAAGAGTTTTCGAGTAAAGATACTATTTCTGACATTTCAGAAGAGGAAACTGAGCGAATCGTGGAGGCCATAGTGAGCAAGAGCGAAGCTGTTCTGGCGCTGGGCAAGAAGTTCATGTATCACCAGATGCAGCTCCCCGAGGAAGAAGCTTACAGGTTTGTTATGCGTCGCAAGTATTTCTTTTTAACAACTGAATATCTTAATTTTAATATTTAATCATGGACGCTTACATTGGTTAAGGTTTTCTTGTTTTCCCTTAGTCTGTCTTGTGATAAAAGACCTACCTCGTGTAGTTCCGCGTCGGACTTACCTTGCTCAAGCAGTCGGACCCTTTTGTGGTCTCGCTCAAGCAGTTGTCAGGCTCAATCCTGGACAAACTTCTTTTAAAATTGGTTCAAACTGACTCTGTACGTCTAACACGATTAGATTCATAACGACGCACTTGATTTCTTGAGTGGTGAACTGCGTTTTGATGCTCCTCGTTATACGAGTAGGTACCCGACGGTCATTACCCACTAGCTAGACCAGCATTGGAGAATAACTCACTTCGATCGTAATTTTCTTTCCAGGTGTTGTGAAGAATCGTAGTTATTACATCATCGTGATGTGGTGTATTTGAAATTTCGTACAATTATAACGGCTAGGAGACGTTGCATTGTGGTGTATGTTTGCGGGTTTCTCGCTGTTATACATATAGAAGTGGTGTGAATTTGATAGTAATGGAATAAGAGTTGTACGATGATCGTTGACGTTGTTTGAAAAGCTGGATAGTGTTGTGTTCCGAAGCTTTCTTCTGCGTGCTTGGTAGTTCACATTACAATGGACGTCAATTGTGTTGGCAATTTAGTTCAACTTCGTATTATATTATTTCGAGTCAATCCTAATAATAAAATACGAGGTGAGTACATAAACCCGTAGATTGTTTTGAGAATAGACTCGGACAGTTTTAAGAGCAGTCAATTTCTACTTGCATCTGCTGTGTGGTATTTTCTCTTCTAAGAAGTCGTTTCCTCCTCCATGAAGGTGTACAGGCCGATGAAACTACATCAGAATTTTTCTTATTCCTGTGTGTGTACACTTTTTGGTAGTCTCTGTTTGCTAGAGAACAAAAGAAACAAGTTTATTGATTAACGTTTCTTCAAGGGGCGTGTACTGCCGTGCCACTTATTAACATGTTAAGTGGTTGAAAGATTCATGTGATAGAAAAATTTACTTTATTTATTCCGTTCAACTTTATCCTAGTAATGTAAAACTCCTCTCGGTCATTAGCTGACCATGTATGTAGCTCTTTGTTACTTATGCACGTCAAGTTACCCCTCAATAGTTTTTCAGTTGCATCTTTTATTGAGAAAATGTATGCACGAAAGAGAACTCAATTCCTTCTTAATATAAAATCTTAAATTCTACCAAACGTAGCAAGAAACAAAGTTTACAAATAGTTTGAATTCAGTGATGTAAAAGTTCCAATTTTTAATTTCTGGCTTCACATTTATTTCAGGCTGGGAGCTGAGGTCATGGTGAAGAACATAAATATGTTGGATGGACAAGAAGGAATCAGTAGTTTCGTCAACAAGAGGAAACCCAAATGGACGCATGAGGATCATTAGAAGGGATGCGATTATGGGATAGTGTGTTGTTTTCTAAACTTTCTAGACGTGGGGAGTTGATATATAGGTATAGCCTTCAAGTAAGTGAAAGATATATATGCTAACATATACGAAAGATATTTATATTCACACACAGGGTGCGGGAACCCAACTTCCTTTTTTCAAAGCATTTTGCTTCGAAAAAAAAGGAAGTTATATTGCTTGCCCCCCTTATATGTGTACAATGCTCAACAAATAGAGATGAACTATGATACGCAGCTCAATAGTTGCGACTCCGTGCTAGCTAGGTCAGATAACGGCTGTGAAGTTCATAGTTAATTAACCATGATTGGACTGTTTTCTAAACTATACTTGACATACTCGTTCATGATGAACAATAGAAATTATGCACTCAAGTCTTATTTTCAAAATGGTATGTTCAAAAGTTGGCCGAAATAACGTGACAAACGAGTGAAGACTAGTAATAATTTATAAAACATTTCATTCCGATAAAAAATAACTTTTCCCTCTCAGATTGATTCATATTGATGACTAAAACTTCATTTCTTCAGATTTGTCTAGTTTTCTTTCAAGAGCTTTATATTTTAACTTTGTATCCGAGGAACATTTATTAGCTTTTTATCTCAAGCTCGTTTTATTCATTGTCACTAATTTTTCAGAAACATTGTCGTTTCGACCTCGTAGTGACTCAACGACTTCCTCAGTTCCGACATCGTTTCTTTTTCAAGTATAATTTACCAATCACGTATGAATTTCCTGTGGGCAAAAATTGAACATATAAGATGGCGTGCACATAAAATATTTCAAAAATATTACTTTTTTCCAGGCAGTTCAATTTTATGAATGATTGAATATGTGCGTTAATGTTTCAGTTGTTGCTAGTTTGACTTCCTAGAAAAAAACTCTTCTAATAAACGAGTTCTGTGTTTTCTTACTGTATTTTTAATATGGAACAAATATCCTAATAAGCATTACTGGAGGGCATTAACACTGAACGAGGAAAATAAAAAGTTGAAAAGACAAAATTATAACATTCAGCGCCTCAGCAGTCAACAATGTGCTCCAACAGTTTCACGAGCCGGATGCAGTAGTTCGTTTATATATGTACACTCAAAACATATGTGTTTGGCTAGTTTTGCAATTCTGAATTGCTTCCAACAGCTATTTCAGCTTTCTTCTAAATGATCCTTACTTGTAGAATTGTTTTCTAATAACTCAAGCGGTTCTTGAGCCTGTGGTAAAAGCTCATTTTTCTGTAGCAATTTTTGTTGATACGCTTGCCTTAGTTCTTCCTGATAATCTGACAGACTCAACAAATGAACATGCTCGTGCTCAAGCTTGGCAACCAGAGGCTGGCAATCGTTGATGTTCTTGATAATGGACTCCGCAAACCACTGCTTCCGCACCAGCGACATGTCCAGCGTGAACGGGCCTTGTCGGATACACCTGACCTGGAGGGCATGCGCTGAACTGCGCACGATCAACCCGATGTCGTTGATTAAACTCAGCAGAAACTTGCCATCGAGGTTCACCCCCGTTACTTCTGCATCACAAAAGGAAACACAAAAAGTTTAGTCTGTATCAGAAACGGAAACACAGAAAGTTTAGTCTGTATCAGAAACGGAAACACAAAAAGAAGTTTACTGGGTAATTAAACTTGAATGTAGCACCGTGATACATCAAGTGATATACAGTGGACGACATGGAGACCTTAAATAGGGTTTTGATAGTTTATTGAGAAATGATTTAGTCGTAACTAAAACAATGTCTTAATTCAGATATAGAATCGCCTTTCAAAAACGATGTTAAGTGTAGTTGCATAGAGTATGGGTGAGAACTACGAAGTATCTATGATAGAATTAAAAACAAACCTGATAAAAAACCATCGTGACAATAAGCGAGTTAAAGTACAGTTCACGTAGGTTAAAAAGTACTAGGAAAGAAATCTGTGAAGCCAGTAACTACTTACGTCTTTGGACCTCAAGTATGGGGCGTATTTATGCAGAGAGATGAGCATGTACAAGATCAAGACGTAAATTAGTGACTGAGGACACACATTGTTTGAATATCGTTGAGCGATGTAATGAATGCATGGTTTTAAGCATCTTCAACTCGTGCTGCCATTTGCATTAAGGTTAAGTTTTGCTTGAAGGTATTTACCTCAGAATGCTTTACCCTGTATACGTGCAGTATCAGTTACTTCCTGTTGGTGATAGAGCACTAGTAATACACTTTACGAAAAAAATTGGAGAGTGTATCCTACTGGATGTCGAAGAGCAAGGTATAATAGCCGTAAGGGAAGGCGAGTAAATCGTCGTCAAAGTCTTCTAAGAGTAAAATACTGGAGATGCTAATGTAAGATTGGACGCAAAAAACAGCTGAGTGTGATGTTTGAATACTAGAGGTGTATTTCTACGAATAAAGAAGAAAGTCTGCCATAGAGAAAGAATAAAGGATGCACGAAGCGTTGCAAGAAGTATTGAAAAGTCTTTAACTAATGATAGTACGATAGGTTTTGTAAGAGGAAAAACTTTCAGGCTAAGAGGCAGAGAAAAGGATAATTCTTTTAGAGATGAGGCCAGAAAGGGAGTTCAGGCTCAGACGATTGATGGTAAAATGAAGAGATGCAAAGGGCCTGGTGAGGCGAGCGTACAGTTCAACAGGGTTATTGAGGTTTGTTGGGGTTAAGTAGGTTCAGGCTCGTAAAAAAATGAAACCTGCAGTGTTTGTTAAAAGGGATATATATTATAACAAAATCTTGAAGCCAAATCGAGAAACGTCTTGAACAAAAAATAGCGTTGGTGAGGTTGCTCATGCGACAGACGTCTGGACAGGTAGCAAGAATGTATGCCAAAGACAAAGAAATCAAACACATAAGTGCAACTACTTTTTTTCAAATACGGCACAGAAAATCTATGATGTCAAGTAGCAGGGAACGAAAGCCTCTCAAATCTTCGGATAATTTTTTACACAAAAGCTGCCATATGAAGATCTTATTCATAAAGGCTTATTTGTGTGGACTAACTAGTCTTAAGTGAAGACCTTTCCGGGCACAGGAGATGGATCTGTTTACGTGTACCATTTTGGAACTTGCGAATGGGGCTTAGCAACAACCAAGAATGGAATGGGCCAGACAGTTCGTTTCTATTGCCTTATTCTATATTCTGCGCATCAAGTACATCGCAAATTTTTCTCATGGAAGAAGCCGTTTCATGGAAGGCTTAATTCTGAGGAGGAATTCACACAAAAATAATCACATCGTACTCGACAAAAGTTGACCTCATTTAACCCTTTCACCCCGGATGGCAAACATATGTACCACACATAAATATACTCTGGAGTGAAAGGGTTAAAAGTACAAAGGATCGAATTCTCGAGTTTGAAGTTCAAGCGTTCGGCTGTTTGAACAAAATGTTATATTAATTCATACTGATTAACTCAACGTAATCTCAAAATAGCATCCCCAAAATGCCCTAATTTATTACGCTATTCCTATTAACTGCACATCAACAGGGTAGATGGAACAAAGTACGAACCAGATCTAATACTATACACGTATAATATCTGCAAAACATGAAATCATGAATATTATTTTGAAACGAATTTAGTAATAAATTTAAGATGACTTTAAATGTTTTTTAGGTAGCAAAGTAAACCATACGATAGTAGAAATAGAGTGATGAAGTCGTACTACAGGGTGCGGCAACAAAATGGAAGCGCATTTCAATGGAAGAAAAAAGAAAGTTACATATGTTGCCGCACTCTGTACTGGAGCCGCCATAGAACAGCGGACATTGACCGGACAAAAACATGCTTACCAAGACAGAAGTGAGGTCGTGCGAATTCAGTAACTTTGATGCCTTGGATGACAGGCTCCAGTGAAGTATGAGGACGAGTTAGACCTTTGGAGAGCACTTCGTACGCAGCCTGCAAGGTGATAGAAACAAGAAGAATATAAGAGGAAGTCACACGTCACTAAGTGTGTTCTCGGTAAATTGAATGACACTGTAATGAACTCCCAAAATCAGTTTAAATACACCTTGTTATAATTCCATTAATCTATTAGGGCCGGAGGTTTAAAAGTTGAAACACAATATTACATCGGAACACGACATTTTTAACCAGGTTCACCAACTTTTTTTTTCACATGTCGGTATTGTAATATGTTCAACATGTATATGCGGTAAAAGTTTTTTTAACCAGCACTCATGGGACTTTACAGTTACCGATTAATATTACCCAAGTGACCACAAACAATTCATAGACACGCTAGACATAAAAGAAAAACAATAGCAATTGCTTAAAGCAGTTAAAAAAATAAATGAATATATAAAGCTTGGTCAGTGAGTGCTAGTTTAAAGGAATTCTACTGTATAGGAAAATTTGAAACTTCACAACCTTCTCCAATCAAGATAAATAAGTTTTCTTTTACTGAAAGAAATATCTTTATTGCTGATTTAACTACTCAATACAAAATAATGGGAGACCCCAATGTAGACGATGGTTTCAGAAATCAAGGTCCCAAGCATCGAGAAAATCACAAGAAGCCTAGAAACAAGAAAGAATATGCTAAACAGATGCGTTCTAGCTAATCTATAATTCAGTGCAATTATTTTACATAAACTGAACGACAATCACTTTCAATGAAAACACGTAAATGAGAAATACACGTGAATTTGCTATAATTAAAGCAATAGATTCATAAACAATAGATAATCCAATCATCACGTACAACTAATGATGTACACGGAAGTGCAAGTAATGAGTAATGTGGATATATTTTCCTCCTTTACGACTTTCTACGGTGCAAGTATCTGGTACGTCTTGGGTGACTGCTAGTGCAGGTACTTGCATTGACCACTAGTGCAGGCACCTCCATTGATCACTAGTGCAGGTACTTGCATTGACCACTAGCGCAGGCACCTGCATTGACCACTACTGCAGGCCAATTGCGTTCACCCAGATGCCCATTGATACCTGTAATATGGCGGGCGCTTCTAGCAGTTATCCTAATTTAAAAGAACCAGGCTCAGTTGAAATCACAACTCCTTAATGACATTCAAATTTAGCCCATGAATTCCGCACGTTCATCACCTCCTCAGTCGATCAATCAGATACCTCACAATGCTGTAGCATTTACGACAGCCCTCATACTCGGCAAAGGACAATTTTAGCTGGCATAAACAATCGCGGAATAACTTAGCAAAGATCCTTGATAGTGACAATCATTATACACCGAATTTTTACAGAGAAAATTCATTAAATTTTACAGGTGATGGGTCCTCATATACTACACCGTGTTTTCATGAACATTCAGTATTACAAACTTACCTTTACATATAGTTAATATTGACCAGAAGATATAGATATTTCTAGGACGTGAATAGCGGTACAGTTTAACAAAATAAGATCGTCCCTAATTTTATAGACTAAGACAGCACACAGAGGGGGCTGTGCGTTAATTGAGCTGTTCCATAAGACTCAAAAGTAACAGTTTCCCACAAGACTCGAGGATAAGTTTCCCATAAAACTATACGGCAACAGTTCTCAATAAAACTATACGGCAACAGTTCCCCATAAAACTATACGGCAACAGTTCCCCATAAAACTATACGGCAACAGTTCCCCATAAAACTACAGAGTAACAGTTCCCCTAAAGATTCAGGAGGTAACAGTTCCCCATAAGATTCAGGGGGTAACAGTTCCTCATAAGACTCAATGATAACAGTTCCCCATACAACTATACGGTAACAGTTCCCTCATACAGTAACAGTACATCAAAGACTATAGAGCAAGAGTCCCCCTAAAAGCGCGCAGGCAGAACAACAGATGCCAGATCTCGTAAGAACAGAAGATACCTGCGAGTTGGGAGGCAGGCCGAGCTGGTTGACGAGCTTCCTTTGATGGTGGCTCTGCACCTTGTTGAGAGCTCGCTCTAGACGTGCCACAGTCACGTGGTCGAACGAAGTTCTCTCTACAGGCGCACCTGAACACACACACACAGAATTACATTATGTTCATAATACATAATGTGTCATAACATAAACCCTGCATAATGTCCCCAGAACACATAATGAATGTCTCCCCAACATAAATAATGGATGTTTCCAAAAGATAAACAATGCATAATGTCTTCACAGCAGAGACCATGCATAATGTCTCCAACATGAGTAATGCGTGAAATACATAACGACTTCTTTGACTTTACCTTCCAATAAATAATGCCCAACAGTTGTGGTGACGGATTTATATCGCCATTAAATATTTATTCTCATGACTTACGAAAATTTGCTACACATGAGCCAGGTACCATGTGTATTTAAATTTAATTACAAGCTAACTTGATAAGACTACAATACTGATGCTTCAACTCGTGATTGTTCGAAACCAAATATTGAAATAGAATTATATTTAAATTCATTAATACTTTTGTTAACCCTTTCGAGTCTGCCGTGACTCATTTGTCCCAGCACAAATTTAAATGTCTGGAGAGTCAAATATGTCCCAAAAACACGCTGAGTTACATTTAAAAAGACCATTATAGCTTCAACACTCTTTGTACACTTCTTCTACGAACTGAGGCTGCATTTGCCGAGCAGTTGCCGAGATACTGCTGTCAAAGGAGGAAGAATCAATTACCTGAAAGCCGTCTCGAAAGGGTTAAAGCTTGTTATCCATGTATAGTACATAGTGCAACGAACATTTACCTCTGGGAGCATCAAAACGTGTGTTCCAAATCAGGAAGGTTGCAATTTAGGTGCACTAAAGCCTCCAACTCCAACAGTTACAAGAAGATTAGATGTAGGTTTGTCGTGCTGCTAGTTAGCAATCCTAGTTTCACGTGATGAACAACATCATCGCCGCACATGGACTATACACGATGCTGAGTTAGAGGTGAATACGTCAACCCTTTGTAGTCTAAGTCGCCGGTTACTACACCCAGTACCACACCTGTGTAATAAAAGTCACGGGTTGCTACACCCAGTACCACACCTGTGTAATAAAAGTCGCGGGTTGCTACACCCAGTACCACACCTGTATAATAAAAGTCGCGGGTTGCTACACCCAGTTTTGCCTCAAGTGTGTAGGTGCTCATAAGTTGTGCATCTTGAAGGCCTTTTATAGTAGAACAACTTTCCTCACCAATACCCATCACGCAAATACCTGCAGAAGAACAATAAATTAAACAGAATATTTTTAAGGTAAGAGTGAGTGAAGATATTAAAAAATAAAAAAATTGGTCGATTTAGAGTAAAAATAAAAATATGTATCCATTGACTCGACCTACAACTTGAAATATCATTTTCAAATGATCGATTATATCCAGTACTCACCAGATACAAACCAAGGCATCGACTGCATAAAAAACATGGAAAAATCGTTACGGTGATAGAGATCTCCAAGCACGAGAGGATGGTAGGTGTAATCAGGACAAGTCTTGGAGGCCTGTACTCTTGTGGCAGAAGTTTCTGGACCTGTTGATGACATGGCAGAGGTCACATTACAGGTGGTCACATCATAGAGGTCACATTACAGGTGGTCACATCATAGAGGTCACATTACAGGTGGTCACATCATAGAGGTCACATTACAGGTGGTCACATCACAGAGGTCATATCACAGAGGTCACACCACTGAGGTCACATCTACCCATTGGAATTAAAGAACAAACATTCAGCCCAGATGTTGACATTTTGCTACTCATACACGAGGGGTGTCGGTATCACATGTCTTCACTAATCAAGTACCATCTATAGAAGTTAATTATACAAACTTTCGAGCAACCAGTTGAGAAGATAGAGAATTGTGAAAGCTTCATAAATGACCTACATTTATACAAAGAAATAAAGTGTCCCCAACGATGGGCACTTCCGAAATACTGATGAATAAAATGCACAAGTATTTTACCTTAGATTGGAAGGTGGCTAATGTAACAGAGGAATAAACTGCATACCTGAGTAGCTCGTCAGTGATAACATATACAAAGTATCTTCATGATGTAGAGTGTCAGCGTCCGTACAACATAGTACTTATGAAGAAGCTCTAATTTAGTAAAATGGTTTCACAATGAACTTAAGAGTGTTAGCAACACATGCTTCTCTGATAACATTATCACCAAGGATGCCGAACATTAATTCCTCGAATGAATAAAAGAAAGTGAAAAATATTCCAGTAATCTTAGATATGCCTGCTTAGCGGTAGTTCTAAAGCAGTAATTTAATACAGAATCTTATTTTATTTAAAGAAAATTATTTTGCAAGAATTATAAAACAGGCAAATAAATAACAAATGTACTTAGCTGTATGTAAAACCTTTTATCCTACTGAAAAAGAGACAAGCTTAGTAATGTGACGAAATGCATCAACCGCAAAGAACATCTACAAAACACCAGTTCAAACTCAATCAAAAACCTCAGAACTCATAAGGCTTACAAATGAACACAAAATCTTTCTTGAAAACTTTATCTATACCTCAATATTTCTTGCAATGAAGTGATGAATGCATCATAACTTTGTTTCTGCATGCAATACAACTTTTTTTAATTATACAATACTTCTAATTTGTGCTTCATCCCGAACACAAAAAATGAAGTTCGCATCGAATGTCCTATCACTATTCTACGATTGCTCAAAAACTTCCTTCACAGCTAATGGCGTTCGTGTTTTCATTAGTGTGACATCTAATACTAAGAATGACCGTCGTGTTTTTGTATATATTTATATATATTTATTTATATGTTTCGTGTCACTTTAAAAAAATATTAGAGAGATCCAGAGCCTTATATACTCGAGTCCGTATCGTGGATACAGAGTTCGGCGGGGTATTGCCCTATGATTCGGGTACATTGTACCCGAATATGACACGAATTGCCGAGTCAATTGCAGCAGTAGAAAACTAAGTATCTTAGTTTTCACTAGGAATGTTGTTATTAAAGAAATACTCAATTAAAGCGTTTGTCCTTTGTAGATATATATAAAGCTAAATATATTGCATTGCGTTCTTATATGTAATTTTATTTACTATCTTTCCAACAGTATTTGCCATCATTTTTGATGGCACGGGTATTATCACAAAATCTCTGCCGTCATTTTTGACAGTTGGGTACACTAGTAATGAAATAAAATGCCTACACTATTACGTCAAGATGTCCTAACGACAAGCCTAAACAGTCACACAACAAAATTTACCACTGCCTTGGCCCATACTAGCCTGAATCTCAATTAAAAAGATGGTTATGAATGTTGTTTTTGTAATCACTTAAAAACATAAAACATAACTGCTCTATAACACATTGTTCAAATAATTATTTTTCTTTTCTGACTGTAGAAGTAAAGTGCAGCAGCTTTTGCTACATTTATTCTGCACAGACTCGCTAAGAGAGAAGTAGAGAAACAAAACCACATCCCATCGGGACATGTCACAGATAAACTGGTCCACTCTCATTCATAACTAATTTCGGTCTCTGTAGCACATTCTTGTAATTTTATCAGAGCTATTCCTGTCACCGAGACTACACCGAAAAGTTCCTCTCAACTACATTTATAACTTAGTTAGTGTGATACAGTAGAATTCCTTTAAACCGGCAATCGCTGGCCAAGCTTTATATATGTATACATTATGTTTTTTCTTCTTTAACTGCATTAAGCAATTGATATTGTTTTCCTTTTATGTCTAGCATGTCTATGAATTGTTTATGGTTACTTAGGTGATATTAACCGGCAACTGTAAAGTCCCATGGGTGCCGATTAAAAAGACTTCTACTGTATATTTAAGTACTCTTAATCACTTGACAATTTTGTATTTCTGTATTGAAATATTTGATTGAAATTAACCATCATTCACCTCATCCCTCTCTTCTTGATAGATGCAATACAATACCTCATTTAACTTACCATTGATTTCTTCATGACCTGGATGATCAGAAGTGAAATATTTCATTTTGTTAAGTTCTTCAGCAAGGTTCCAATTAATGTAGCTCTTGACATTGTGAAGGCTCAGTCGAGGAGGCTTGTACAAGCAACAGACACCCTTCAAGCACTTCCATACCTCAGGGGCTGTCTTTAAGATGTACTGCTGCTTCATTATACTTGTTGAAAGCTTCTCAGGGCACAAGCGATGTTTTCTTATGCCTACAAACAAGTATAGAGTGAAAATTATTGAACATTATCTTGCTTATACAAATGATTTTGCAGCCACTTTTTGCATCTATGAATTTATTTATAGCAATGGCAGCAGTCGCACAGACATGGCACTACTTGACTGTGCTACAAAGATCAAGCAGCTAATACATGAGTCATGGAATAAAATTGTAAAAAATAAAAGACATGTATGTACAGCTTCAAATGGTTTAGTGGTGTGCCTTTTCACCTATTCCTTAATTAAAAGTTCATGCCATGTGCATGCTCCAAAATTTTTTCATTTTAAACTAGGTAATGTGGCATGATATAACAAAATTCAGTGAATTCATTTTCAATCAAAGAAAAAAATTGTTCATCTTCTATGCACCCTCTTGCACAGAGGGAAGAAACTGCTAAATATAAGATAAGTCTTAAAATACCATGACTATAAAAATATCAAAATACACCAATGTCTTCAAATACTAGCTAACAGGAATACAGTTTCATGGTAATGCTTTCAGTCAGTTTAACCAAGGAATATTTCTGTTGAAAGATAATCATTTTTATCACAGTTCTAATCATCCAGCACATTCACTTTCATTAGGATTTGAGTAATATTCACCCATTCATAAGTAAAATATTTGTAAACAATATTCTAACAATTACATTTTTGGTATGAATCATAATTATGTTCAGATTTGTCTGACACAGATGTAAAATTCAAAAAGGTGCTAAATATCAGCACTGCAGGTGGCACAACTGGCCAGGAGAAGCTGTATACTATATTCAGACAAAATGCCTTGATGAGAAATATAATAATAAAAAACTAAAGCACTCCTGCAACAGGTCAGTTAAACAGCACCCTAGTCTACCCTGTAAGAGACAGAAAGAGAAGGAATGATGAAGCCTAACAAATAAATTGCACAACAGACTACTGCAACAAGTATTGTTAATTCGGCTGTAAAATAATGAGGAGCAGGAGTAGGGGCTCTGTAAAGAACAGTCAAAGCCAACATGCTTCTTGTATAGAGCATAAAGTTTGATGTAGCCTGCAAGGAGCCTCAACCCCTGTGATGTGCAAAAAAAATAATTTGCACCCCATTGGCAAATTATCCAGAAAATAAATGAAACAAAAAACTTACTAAAATGAAACAAAGTTCAATGTCTTGCTCCCTTGTCTTCCAAATAAAGGAAGTAGATCTTCACAGTACCATCAGGGGTTACGATTTTCTCTTCACAGCTGATGAGAAAACAGGCAGCAACACCATATGCAAGGCAAGGGATGCCAAAATTGATCACTTTTATAGCTCTGAAGATGTTATTTTCAAGCTGCAGATCTTCATGAGGCCTCTTAGTGCAGTGGTACTTTATGTATGGCCAACAACCAGTTCGTAAAATGTGGTAATTCTCTCCATCCACCTGTAAATAACTCAAGTTAGATATGAGCTCTCAAATGCAACAAGAAATCAGGGATGTTTAAAGTTACATATTCAGGTGTATGGGCACAATAAATTAGTTTGAATCAAAATGAAAGACCCAACAAGATAAGAGGCAAAGAGGGAGAAGAAAAACATTCGAAATGAACTATCAATTTAGAAGCAATCTCAGAAATGATGAAGTTCCACTTAACATTTAAATCACATTACGTACATCATCCTTCTGTATGTTCCATGTACAAATTTTCAATCTATTGAATTTTTTTTAACCAAAACAATGAAAAACCTATTACCCATCATAGTTACTTCTGCAATACAAAGCATGTTTTGCATACTGTGTAGAGCGACTTCACAGAGGCATTTGCTATTTGCAGCCCCAAGCCATTCTAATTTAATTTTACTTAACTATTAAAACTTTTTAAAAATTCTTTTAAAAATACAATTGCAGAGTTTGTGCATTCATCTTGTGTCCACTAATTGGAGAAATAACTAAAAATATCACTTTAAAAAGTTTAACAGAATCACTAAACTTACTAATTTCCAATTATTAAAATTGGAATTCAATTCCCAACCATGCCAATAACAGCTCCAAAGTACAAAATTTTCTACCTATCATGAAGATGATAACAATCAGAGAGACTGACTCCAACACTAAATCCTCACTGTCTCTATAAGAGCAGGAAACTTCCAAAACAGCACAATTAATCAATAAAATAATCAAAATGCAATAAAATCTAAACAAAGTATTCTACAAAGATATACAAAATTATAAAAACAACTAACAATTAGAGTAACAAATGAATATTTATTACTGGAATATAAAAAGCAATCCATGTTGTTTCCTCATAGCCCTCGAAAGATGACAATTCATCACCTCTACTTTCATCAAATGGCAACAAAGAAGCTACAACTGGCTACACATCAGACCCATGCCTTGACATTCATCAATGACAACAGTTCATTATTCAGCTTAGATGTAACAACTTCCTCAACTTATTGATTGACACAATAAGTATTTGGTTGATTGACCTAAACTTTTTGTATTGGTAGACATTCATGCATGCTAAAATTTCATTGTCTAGATTTAGGTGTACTATTGTACAACCAAGCTGTTTCAATGGGAGATTCCTCTTCTTTCAACAACCATACTAACAGTCCCTGAGGTCCTTCTTGACTATTCTACTTCTGGCTGCATTATGCATAGCCATAAATAAACTTAGTATTCCACCCACACAACAGACCTGCCAAAACTTGCAACCACAGGCAAATCCATGGATTTTCTCCTAATTACAACAAGGCAAACCCAGCTGACTATTTTTTCAACATCACACTTTTCTAGAATTTCTATTAGCCTCTACTTTACATACAATGTAGGAGAATGAGTCCAGTTGCTCATGAAACATTAACAATGAAACATCAAACATAATGGCAATACACTACATGCAGTTTATATTGGAATTATCATTTTATTTTTTTGACATTTAACATTACACTGTAATGGTTAAACACAATAACCTGGCACTGCACTCAGTAAAGAGCTTGGTTTGTTTTTGCTGATAAAATTTAAAATTTACATTGGGGCAAGCTAATTAGTACTAGAATGATTGAAAATGAGATTTGTTTACTAGCTATAATATGATGAATATTACTGAATATACTTCTATCAATGAAATTAAAGCAAATTTTACATGACAAACCTATTTTAATGTGCCTTGTAAATGCATCATTTCTTCATGGGTCAATGGATCTTTTCCATAACACAAAAAAATTCCTAAAAAGGTACCAGGAATGCTAAAACAATGAATTATTATAGCAGCCCTACACTATAAACCAAACACTATAGCTATAACTAGAAGTCTAAAATGCCATACATAGTAAAAAGTTACCATCAATTGGCCATTACTTGAAAAAAATTAAATACCCTGGTTTCTGGCATGTAACACTCCAAAGTTTAGTTACTGCACCTGCCAGTTGAAGTGTGAGAGTCCCCTTTGGTCACTGGTTATGTCTCTATACTTGACAAAATAGGAAGTCCAGTGGGGCAAGCCTCTCTGTCTCAGATGTGTCGAAAGGACGAGTGATGACTTTGGTTTCAGGTTTGGTCTACCGCTATTATCTTCAGTATATGGAGGAAGCTCTTGATGTGTGGGTGCGCTTCGTACACAAAATCTCTTTTTTACGATATTAGATATAGAATACTTTGTGTGTGTCTTCAAAACTGCAGATATCGATTGGTAGGTACGACCGAGAATAAACATGAGATGGAAAAATATTATAGCTACGTGAAACAAATTACAAGCAGAAAGTGATATTCAAAGACATCATACATCATTCGCAGGTATTTTACGTCTGATTGGTTTTGACATGCTCAGATCTCCCCTATACGTGCACGGGAGCAAAAATCGTGATAACCTGTGTTTGACCCTATCTCGGACATTATTTCAGTTTTCTGCAGCAATGGGAAAAAAGAAACCATCAAAGAATAATTTATCGACCAATCAAAATGTAAGTATAACAATATTAAAATGAAACTATTTAGTAAAAAAAGCTCTGTCCGGTCTTATGGAATGAAAATAAAGAAAATAATGCCATTTGACACGAATAATTAAATTCAATGAAGTTTTATTGCAGTATATCAGTTTTATAACACATTAACCCATTTGAATTTATTCTTGTGCTTTTGAACCTATACACATGTTGAGACAAGTTTAGACCTGAACTGTAATTTAAAATTGTGTAGAAATGAAGTCAAGCCATTGTAATAATGTGTGTTTATATATTTTAATTACGATTTGTAAATTCAGTTATTATTACCCATATAAAAATTGAAATAAATTGATTCTGTAGGCATTCAATGTGGGTGGAACAACATGGGTTAATATTCTCTATCTGCGTACGACGAAATGCTATTATTTTTTACCATAAAATGGTATGTGACTTAGGAAGAAACTTCATTTCCCATAGCGTATACAGTGCAGCTACATTGGTTTTTAAATTCTTAATATTAACATCTTAAAAGTAGAAGTGATGTTTCAAGCGAGACCCCCCTGTTTTGCGCTGCAACTGGGAGTGGAGGCTCGTAGGGGCCTGTCGATGAGCGTGGGGGAGATGTGGCTTATACCAATCGCCCAGCGTAGCAGCTTCTGGATATTTCTAGCCGCCGACAGTCAAGTACAAACAAACTACGGCGGCGGGTAACAAACACGGGTATTCTACATGCCAAGCGAGTACCGTCATCAGTCAACTAATCTTGGAGCATTAAAGTAAATGAATGCTGACAATCAGATTCAATTTTTGATCATATGTTTTATCGTTGATTGCTAGAAGAAAATTTTACTGAATTTTAGTAAAGCTGATAATTGAAAGTTTCCGTGGTCTTAAGAAAACAACTATTATTTATTTAATTATTCTGACTAAGTTCTGGCTTTTGCATTGCGTTACTGCAAATTACTACTGATCTGGTGAGCAGACCTGGTTAACTGCCTTAAAGCTCCCTAATTTTTTTTAATGGATAAGGCCTTTGATAGTGTCAAGAAGCTGCTCGCCAGCACCGAAACAATTAAAGAGTTAGCAACATCATTACAGTATTGACATTGAGCGTTGACTCATTAGTGCGCCTTTTTTTGAATTTGCAACGCTAATTGAATGTTCAATAGGGTCAGTAATACTGCTTCAATGCTGGTGTGTTGGTCTAGGCTAGTAGAAATGTGTATCAGACACATTTCTACCAGTGTAGAGCAACGCACCATAATTGAAGCAGTATTGTTGACTTAATTGAGCGTTTGAAATTTAAAAAGGCTGGCTCTAATGGGTTAAACAGAATTTTAAAAATTGAACGAAAAACACATTCAGAAGGCAGACAATAAATCAAGTACTTGATGCATCAAATAACTACTCCCTAATCATGCACAGCATGCCCGCTTAAATAAGCCTAAGAAAGTCAAGGTAACAACTTAATCTGGTTTTGAGTTTTAACTGATATGTGAATTTACGTCTGAATAGCTATAAAGCAGTTTCAAATCTTATAATGGTCCACTTCTATAGCAGCTAACCACAGTCTTCCAATTGTGATGTTCAATAATCCGCATTAGTGTGGCCGCGTTAATTTTTGCTATGCATGCATTGAGTGTGGGTTAATTGTAATTATTGAGCCTCATATTCTTGCGGCTATTAGTAAAAATGATAAATAAGCACGTATTGTAAAATTACACAGATATTTTTAATGTCAAACAAATATCTATGTTCTCGGCGGATATTTATCCTATAAAATCAGTCATATATATGTTGCTCCACGGTACATTTTAATAAGTACTTTAATATAGACAAGACGCATTTTTTCGAATATTGTGTCACTTTATAATGCACTACAGAAAGAATACGGTAACAACATAGTAGCTGTTAGTGTACATGTACATTACCCATAGTGAAAACTACCAGGAAACATTATATTTTCATGCAAACTTTATCAGTAAACTAAAAATGTTCTCGAGGAACCTAATCCATGCTAGTGTTCATCCCAGGCTGTCACGGTGCCCCTCTCACCCCTCACGCTGGACAAGAGCGGCTGTGTGGCCATCAGCGTCATGGTCAAGCCTGGTGCCAGAGAGAACGCCATCACAGGTACCAGCTAAAAATGTAAAATATTCCGCTGAATTTAAATTTACTTCATATATGGTTTATAATTTAAAATTATTTGTGTCCTGTGATTTGACGCTATGCTACTCGAGTGCTTGTATTTCTGCATGAATAAAATCTGATGCTACTGTAACGAATGCCTGGTTGAATAATTTTGATGCACACGTCGGATCACACCTAAATACATGCCTCATACTATTCTATGTATTTACGAAATGAAGTGCATTATTAAGTGCGTAAGATCTACGGAATTTTTAACTAACATTCAACTTCCCAGAGAACTCGGGAAACTTAATACGTACTAGAGGGTTTACTTTTAATGAGTAAAACTCTAATTTCATATTAAATAATCCATATCGAACATGGGCAAGATCTTTAATGATATTTTACATGCAATACTCATTTTATAAAAGAGAAATGCAGGTGTGAACAATTCTAACAGGACACTGGTACTGCAGGTGTGAATAATTCTAACAGGACACTGGTACTGCAGGTGTGAACAATTCTAACAGGACACTGGTACTGCAGGTGTGAACAATTCTAACTGGACTCTGGTACTGCAGGTGTGAACAATTCTAACTGGACTCTGGTACTGCAGGTGTGAACAATTTTAACAGGACACTGGTACTGCAGGTGTGAACAATTCTAACAGGACACTGGTACTGCAGGTGTGAGCGAAGAGGGCGTGGGCATCCAGATCGCGGCTCCTCCTCAGGATGGCGAGGCCAATGCTGAGCTCGTCCAGTTCTTGGCTAAGCTGCTGCAAGTACGCAAGAGTGACGTCTCTCTTGACAGGGTGAGATCGTTTCCCTTTCCCTCGTAAATTCCTTAATAATTCCATGTGTCTTTTGACTTCCTGCTATTTGTTGTGGATGAAGTACCCGATAAATTGACAAGCGTAGTATTATGACGCTAGCCAGGCAAGTAAACTGCTTTCGGAAACTGGAATCCTGACAATGCGGACACATCAGGTAGTTAAGAATGAAGTGTCCAACTTTCTAATGCACAAAGTTTAACGGTCGTTAAATTTCATGTTTTATCTTGAAATGTTGTTTAACAGAATTGAACACATACTCGTAGATCATCAACTTTCCAGATGCACTTCATGATGTTGGACGGTGTTGTGATTTTTCTCATGCCAACTAATTTTTCTGAACCCATGGAAGGATAAAAAATTATCGTTGTTCATGAATATGAGATCTGTCATTTAACCAATGCATCATAGACAGGTAAAAACTCCAATGAGATTTTTTGTGAAGATGAGACAAATGGGATCGATGGTTTGAGAAATTTCGGCCTGGTGATTTTACTCATGAAAATCAGCCCCGTGGTAGACCAGGGCTGTAACCTCTCTTTACCCGGAATTCTTTGATGACGGTATAAATAAGTTACCTTTAAGAACGTAACTTCGTAATCAACAGGTTTCTTCGATGAATTGAGAACTTATTAAATTTTTAGCCGATATGATGTATAAACTGCCGGTGTCGCTTTTTTAGGCTTCGTCTGAAGAGTGGAAGTTTAAGAGACATCCAAATGAAAGTTAGGCTTATGACCAGTGGGTATTCTTGACCTACGTAGAGCTGACATACGTGAATATTGAGGCTTTTTACTAGTGTAAAGTTTTGACCCAAAAAGCATTTAAGATATGTGGAACGTGGGATGCATGTAATATTTGCTTTATTTTTCCATACCAGTATTTATCTCACCTATATACATGATGTATTTTACTAGACATTTCCTGTAGAAAATGGATAAAGTTAGAAGAACTTCCCTCGTTTAAAGTATCAGCGTAAAATTGAATAATAAGGGTCAATTCCATGCGTCATGGAAACTTAGAGATGCATATGGACGGGCAGACATGTTTAGAAACGATTTGTTTCCGCCCGTCATGCTATAAAAAGGCGTTGAATTAAATGGTCAAATAAATTCAAAGGAAGGTTATGTTAATAATCTGTCTGAGTATTTACTGTAAAATTCCATGTGAAAAGAAAAATATCAAGGTTGCACAATCGATCGACTAAAAATACTCCTCAAATTTGATTGAAAAGTAGTACATATTTGGCCTGATGCCTTCGGAGTTAAAGGTGCGTATAAAAATTTTATGAACTCATATTTTGTAATCCTATTTGATTCACTAAAATTTTGATCCATATTATTCTTTACATAAATCGTATTTTTATGAAATGAGAAGTAACTTGCATTGGGTTTCAGGGCAGCAAGTCGCGGCAGAAGCGAGTTTTGGTGCGTGATATCGACCTCCAAAAAGCTACAGATCTCATTTCTTCAGCCGCTAAAAATGCTTCCTGAACCTCAAACTAAAGCTACACCATTGACGTACTCCTGCAGTAGAGTTCTGCTGTTGGTTTTTGTTGCGTTGTAATTTAGTGTAATTTATTCCACAGCTATAATCTATTAGGGGCTTTTGGAATAACAATTTCTCTCTTTAGTTTTTTGAAAAGACTGCAGCTATTTTATACTGTCCTGTGGTACATTTGCAGCATACAAGTGCTTGCATCTCCAGTTTGACGGCAGTTCTGCTGATAGCCATGCTTGCATGAAAAAATATGATTTGTGCGGATAAATTTAAATTCAAAGCTTCGAAAATTTCACTCATATTTGGAAACTTTTTGGTGAGTCAATATTTTAATTTTGAGATTATGTTCACAAATTAGGTTATTGTCCGGTAAGTTTTATCATTTTCATATAAAGTTTAATGCAAGTGGTAAAGGCAATTTAATTTAATTGAAGTGGTTTTATGACATCGATTAGCTTGCATGTCTTTTCAGCCACTTCAGAACCGATTATGCCTTGCTTTTCACTCCCATTTGTCTTTGTGTCATTATTAATTTAAGTAACTTCAAAAAACTGTTGTTCTCAGCTTAGAAACTAAAATATATCTTCAGTTTAAAGAAGTTGTAAAAAAATTCTGAATTTAACTGCCTTTTTTAATAGTACTGATGATTTTTATTAGAGATCTAATTAAAATTTTAAAATTCATTCGTCTAAAAAGTTCCATGTGCTCTTACTACATCGATATTGAAGAGTTGGCATTTTTGCATGTAATACGTACATTTGCAAGTGCACAACATGAGTAAGAGGTCAATAAAAGAATGCAAGAACTTAAGCAGTTTTCCTTTTCAATTTAGTTTTCAAACTGGTTTCGTGTTTATAAAGTTTCCTATATTTAATGAGCTATAAAATCAAAACAACGAAGATGTTGACCAAGATTAGGCCAAAACGACTGGAATATTTCTCTAAAAATTGGTCAAAATGATTAAGATGTGTCACGAAAACTTTGTCAAAACGACTAAGATGCTTGATTCATACTTTTTCAACACGACTAAGATGTTTGAAAACACTTTTATTACACGACTAAGATGTTTGACTAACACTTTGTCCAAATGACTACGATGTTTGACTAACACTTTGTCAACATGATTAAGATGTTTGACTAAGACAAAGATTACTACTTCACTGTTTTATCTCGGAAATTACTTCCTTCTCGTAACGAGAGATTCTTCTACAGCTCACAATTTTCTACTTAACTAGATTGTTTTCCTTCAACCAACATTCCATGTTAACGTTAACTGCTAGTAGTAAAACGATAGATACAAGAAATGAAAATTCATGTGCTTATATTCAGCACATCATTAGTAAAGACCAACACGTGTAGCACCTGCCCTACCACCCGTATAACGATTAAAAAACGCGTGGTAAATTAATATAAAGGTAAATTTAACGTTGGTTTTTTTCCTAAATATACTTGGATTGAAGAATATGCTAGAAATGACGAGAAATACTGCAACTCAAACCTAATAAAAAACATTCACATTTATCTTCAAATCTTAAAGCAGTGTCCACAAATCTCTACGTGCAAATAAAGCAGAGACTTTCGTAGATCCAAGTGCAAAAACATGAAGCAAATACAACTCATAACTCGACAGACAAATTCTGCATTCATATTTGTCTTCAAAATAAAAGTGTCGCTTGTAAATCTGGTCCCGTGCGATGAATGTTCTTAAAAATGCCAGCTTTAACTTCATGAACTATCAAAGTCTCCTTCACTCTCATACTCATTATCTTGATCTTCGTCATTCTCGAGTTGGTGCGGCGAAATTTCTTCCTGCGCGATGTCAGTGACATTGGCGATCAAGAAAGACACCAGCAGTATTGCCGTGATCAGCTCGAAGGGATAGAACAGGCGGTGGGCAGCAATACTCTCTCGGTCATTGCCCTAGGATACATTGTGATAGATTCTAGAGCTTATTGATTCTTGGGAGCTAGGATTT
>VCRD01002159.1:0-47702 GCA_006783055.1 Trinorchestia longiramus
ACCGTCACCACCACCGTCACCACCACCGTCACCACCTGCGCCACAACCTGCGCCTTCACCAACTGGTATTTATTCTTCAAGCGATCTGCCAGGCCTACCTACTCTCTACGTTCAGCCTGATGGTAGTTTAGATATAAACCCACCGACGACGTTTGTTGAAAATCTGCCTTCATTGCATCAACTGCCTGATGGTTCCTTGTCATTAGATCCTCCGTCGGTGATTCAGCCGCACGAAAATGTTCCTACATTTACGCAAAGTAGCCAGCCAGCCATTCAAAGTAACCCAACGATTTCCTATCAACAGCCTTCCGGACCACCATCTTCGGATACTTTCAGTGTGTCCACATTCATCCATCCTTCTTTAGCAAGCTCGGATCCTATTTCTTCTCCTGGGCCTTTCAATCTCCCTCTTCCCTTGGTGACCAACGAAGATGACAACTCCTGGACTCCAATAAGAAATGAACCAGCAGCTTCAGATATTCCAGGCTCAAGTGCGGCTTCTGATGATCGAGAAGTTTACAATTACCACTACCATTACCATCTCTCTGGTTCACACGGTGGAATACTCGCTGGCTTGTTAGGCCAATCAAACACATCTTCAAATTTATTTTCTGACGCTTTAGGAGACGATTCAGATAAGAGATCCCGTGGTAAATATGGAGGAATTCAAGATTTGAAACGAGGACCGGCCAAATCATCTCAGAGGAGCCCTACGCTGCAGAGAATTCCTGTTTCAGACCCATTTCAGTCTACTTATTCTTCCTCAGGAACACAAAATTCATTTCAAGCTCCATTCAATGATCCTCCAGCTCCGCCAAAATTTTCTCCTTCACCTCCGCGCGCTCCACCGATGAATTCGTATGGACCACCAAGGGCATCTGATCCACCAAGCCCCCCTCGACAGACATACTTACCACCACCAATGGATCCCCTTCCTCCATCAATGTCATATGGCACTCCTCCAATCTTGGATCCACCTCCTCCCACCTATGGGCCTCCACCTGTTCGTGATCCTCCTCCAGCCTACGGACCACCCCCAATGGATCCCCTTCCTCCATCAATGTCATATGGCACTCCTCCAATCTTGGATCCACCTCCTCCCACCTATGGGCCTCCTCCTGTTCGTGATCCTCCTCCAGCCTACGGTCCACCACCGTCATTTAATCCACCTCCACGTGTTTACGGTCCTCCACCTGCTCTCGATTTACCACCATCATCAGCTTATGGTCTTCTGCCAGCAAGAAATATGCCTCCTCCTGTGCGAAAGGCCTCACGCGTTCAAAGAGATCGTCCTGATTTAGATGCCACATTTGCTCCTGCACCAGCTCCTCCACCAGCTCCCTTGCCTCCTGCACCTGCTCCACCACCACTTCCAGCCCCTCCAGCACCCGCCCCATTCCCACCGGCACCAGCCCCTACTTATGGTGTGCCTACGTTCGATCCTGTTCCTGCCCCTTCTTCTCCACCTCAAACATATGGACCTCCACCAGCTTCTCCACCTCAAACATATGGACCTCCCCCAGCTTCTCCACCTCAAACATATGGACCTCCACCAGCTTCTCCACCTCAAACATATGGACCTCCCCCAGCTTCTCCACCTCAAACATATGGACCTCCTCCAGCTTTTCCACCTCAAACATATGGACCTCCTCCAGCGTCTCCACCTCAAACATATGGACCTCCACCAGCCTCTCCTCCCCTGACTTATGGACCTCCACCAGCCTCTCCTCCCCAATTGTACGGACCACCACCTGCATCACCACCTGTCCAGGCTCCGTCTCTTGCTCCAATTTACCTATTAAGGGAAGAGCGAAAGAAAAAGAAAAAAGAGAAAGAAGACAGTTTTTTCAAGAAAATGTTCAAGAAATACGTGAGCAAAGACAAAGATAATAAAGAGAAAACACAAGTTCGGACTACTATTTTGCAGGCTATTCCTCTAGTGCCAGCACCTCAAAGTCCTCAAAGGGATCCTTTTCCAAATGATATGTACCGCCAGCAGGACGACCTTCAGGCGCAATATTTCTACAACCAGCGGGATTTGAAGCTACAGGAGGACCGCATTAGGGACGTGGCTAGATTGCAGGACCAGATTTATTTTCAGGAACTGCAGAGGGAAGAACTCAAGAAGAAACTTTTGAAAGGACTTACAGGTGACAAAAAGCACGGAAAGAAGTACAAAGATCTTTTCTACACAGGCGCAATGGCTTTAGGAGCCATGTCTTTGGCTCCAATGGCGATGGCTTACGGCAGAAAGAAGCGGGACGTCTTAGAAATGTCTATGGAAACTCCTTCTGAAATAGATTTTCTTCACCTAACCGACCCTAGTATTTTAGGTGAACTTCACGATGGAAAGGTGTTTAAAGTCGATGTAGCAGCTGTACAAAAGTTTAATTCCCAAAAATCACATCTTCAACCTATTCCTAGGAAACCGATAATCAGGGTTACAAACTTAAAAACCACTTTCAGAAAAATATCAGAAAAATATCGTAATGAATCAAGAAGGAATAATTCTGCTCCTGTACACCAACTCAAAAATTCAAAGAAAAGATTTAACATACTTACCAATAACATGAACTTGAATAACCGTTCTAGATCGGAAAGCAATTTTACATCTTTCCAGCGAAAACAAAAAATCTTGGAAGAATTCAACAAAAAGGAGCTGGCGTTACTTCAAAGCTTGCCTCTAGATCTCCCTAGCGCTTCGCCTGAGTTACTTCAGAAGCTCCATTCTGCAATGCCTCTCGAACGAGCTTTTGTACAACCTGCCTGCCTTCAGAAAACTCTCTGCCTTCTTTTGGAGTCCGCAGCTCAGATTTCACTTGCAAACGACCTTTTCTACAATTTTGCAATGTAAGTGTTACCACTACTTTTCGTCAGTGTTTCCATTCTGCAAAATAAATTTAGTTTTAAGTGTATGTTTATGTTTTGCATGTAACCATAAGCTCTTTTAAAAGATGAAGATGACGGTAGTTTTCGCTTGTGTCGGTAGAAAATTCGAAGATATTGGATGGTTTGCACAATGGACGAAGCCCATGCCTTATCTTAAATCAATACCGATGTTAATAGGGAAAATATCTGAGAATGATAATCATAAACATTAAATACTCCAAGCAAATACCAATTAGAAATTGGAAATAAACAACAAACCTAATTTCAAAACTAGAAAAACTAGAAAATAAGTAAGATCCGTAAACGGAAGGAAATATATGAAGGACATTTCATTCACGTAATCATGCGATTCAGCAGAGACCCTTTAGCAAACAAAAACAAACGGAAACGAAATTCCAGTATCAGACATCAGTATGCTTTATCAGAAATACATCTAGCGGAAACTTTTATCTGTGGCAAAGCTAGGATGCCTTAATGATTATAATTTCCTTAATGTGTAATGTGTTTCACATTACACATTAAGGAAGTTGTTGTCTTCACATTGAGATGGTGCGAAGGTAATAACCTGGGATAAGTAATCTTTACTGCAACTTTTTGATTCGCTTCATTTTAATTCCGTCGATAAAACGAGCGGAAATGGTGCCTCGTAACGCTGTAGAAATCATGGCTTTTGCCTGCCAAATAAATATGAAGCATTACACGTTTAGTGGCCCTGTCAAGTACTGATAAGCTATAGATTGTTTACTGTCTCCCCTCAACTTCACTTAATAAACTTTGCTTTGCATCGATAATTTGAGTTTTTACGCGACGGATAAATAATTTGTCCTGGATCGTTTGCATATGACTAGTAACTGATATGACTTACATATGTTAGCTGATATATTTAATGTCTACAAGTTTTAGGTAACCATTGTACGTCTATTTTAATATAGAAGTTTCTTGAGCGGGCTCTACATTACACAAAGTTGGAAAGAGTCAAAAAGTCAAAGTTCATATCATGTGGTTGATATTAGCACTGGACAGACTGGCCATCCCGTAACAGTGTTCAAATTAATAAGTTCGCTTTACTAACCCGTGGGACTTGCTTCTTCTCCAGGGTCGTAATTTCTTCCTTTAATTTTAATGAAACTTTTGTTAATGATCCCAATTCGTGAATTTTATTATGATATTATACACACCTTAAAACCGATTAATATTAAAAAAATACAGTATCCCCCCCGCTATTCGCGGGAACTACGTTCCTTTCCCTTCTGCGAATCCCTAAAATCCGCGAATTATTGATGCAGTTTTAAAACACCTACGTATGATATTATATAAGCTAAAATTTGCTTCCCAAACACATTGTAAAGATAATCTTACTTTATGATTATAGTGACACTGATGTATGACAGCTTACGAGGGCATCTTAGTGAAAAGTTTGAATGCATGGTACGGCAAAACCAATCGCAACATAGTAGTTAAAATTAGATTTAAAACACATTTTATTCATCTAATTTTTCTCATTTATTAGAAATAATGGCGATTTCAGGAGTAAATGAGGTATTTTGCACTTTCAACCCAAATCGATCTCTTCTTACAGTATTCATGCTAGAACAAAAGTAAAAGTTTTGGAAAAAGAAAATCAATATCAACAAACGATCGTGCTCATTTTGTACCACCATAAGAATCACAACTCAAAAACCGAAAATCGAAAATTTTTACCATTTTCACAAAGATCCCCCCGTAACTGCTGCTTTACAACAGTTCAGACAATTCCTCCTCTTCAGGCACTTCAGGAGGAGGTATTATTTCTTTATTCTGTTTTCTAATTTATTTTATATCAACTGACATTGTTGCTTTAAATTTATTTACCAGCTAGGGTGAGTGTGAGCGTTTCTCTGCTAAAAAATGGTCAAAGGAATTCACGAAATTAGCGAAATTATGAAAAAAAAACTTAGAGAGCAAAATCCGCGAGCATGAGGGGTCGCGAACGGTGAACCGCGAATGGATGAGGGTATACTGTAATTATTTGTTGCAGAAGACAAAGTTTATGATCTGAACTTACGTAATTGTGCTCATGAAAACTTATTTCAATACTGCAACATATTCGACATGATGGCCTTTTCTCTTCATGGCTCATAGTTCACTAAGAAAAGGGAGTTTCAGTTTATTCATAATATCTTTTTGATTTTGTTTCGGTTTGATTTTGAATTCTACTGCTTATTTAATTCGTTTGTTACCTGATACTGCATTACACAATATTGTACTGTAATTGGGCTCCTTTTTAGTTATAATTCAAATAATTTCACTTTTAATTATGAATTCCTAGTTGTCCATCTAGTTTTGCTTGAATGGTAGTGGATATAATATCTTTCTTTATATTTTTACAGCAGTAAAGAGTGCAAAGCAGGCTGGAATTTTATTTTACAGTTTTACACTAGTTTTAAATTCCTATTATATTTACTCATTGATTCATTAGTTAAAATCTGATGCATTTATGAAAATTTGGTTTGTTCCAGACTTTTCCCCGACACCGTGAAGAGCCCTGCAGTTGACGACGTACTTCAACAAGTTAACACAGATTTGCAATATGAAAAAGAAATAAATTTGGTAAACAAGACCAGCACAGCACAGGCACTGGGCGCTCGTACATCACATACGCGACAGAAAAGAAGTGAAGCTGCAGCCCTCGACTTAAATACGTCAGCGAAAAGTAAACTACAAAAACGTCATATAAATACATCACGTATTTTTCCCAAAAACTCAACTGGTTTCCAAAGGAATACAACAATTCAGTCCCCCACTTTCCAAGGTGGCAACTATTTTATCCATGAGGCAATACAGAAACAAAAAAATACGAAACCAATCAACAGCGACCTAAAAATATTTAGAAGTGAGAAAAGAATTTCCGTGCCATCTTTAAATATGCGTAAAACAGAATCCGCGAAGCACTGTTCTAAATTTGTATGTGATATTCCAAATTCGCAGTTACTGAAAGACATAACTGAGGATTAAACTCGACTCAAACTACGACACCTGCATCAATAAGAAATAAATTAGTTCTTCGGAGCGTTCTTCAGGTTGTTTGGTTTCTAAAAAAATTTGAAATCAAAATTCAAAGCGTTACAAAGGTAATACCACTGCACAAGACTAAAAACAGTTATTCGAAATAGCATGTTGGAAACCAACAAGTTATATAAATTAATTGATAGAACTTGTGTCGACATATAGAAGTTTCTATGGAATAGAGAGAACATTCCTTGCTATCTCGTTCATCCCATGAAGTGATTCATTTCACATTTGTGCGCTGTGATGAGCACCAGTGTTTTAGTTGTATTCAATTCCACCATCTTCTATGAAACAACAAACCGGAAACCGTTCGTTCATTTTCAGGGATTCATAAGCACTTGGTTGGTAGTGTAATATTTGTAATATCAGGTTGTCCGGAAGGATCACGCTGATTTTTAAAGGAGAGAAAAAGTTATATATATATAAGCCAATACATTTTTAATCAACCAAATATGAACCATTTTGTTGCACAAAGCGTTTCCATCTTTCTTTTGACTAGAAAATACTCTCATCGCAGAATTGAGGTGGTTTCATGCTAAAAAATTCATCAAGGTGTCTTTTTAGGTCATCCAAGAAATTGAAACTTTTACCATTAAGACTATTCTGCTAAGACCGAAATAAATGATCATCCGAAGGAGCAATATCTGGTCAATATGGAAGGTCGGAAACGGAAGATTCACACATTCCCAGCCAAGCCGCAGCAATTTTTGACAGGTTTCAAAAGAAACGTGTGGTCTGGCATTAGCCTGATGAATTAGCCAAACACACATCACTCTAAACTAGTATATTTCTTTGGTTGCTTGTGATGGATTTTTCCTCTGTAGAAATAGCAAAGCATCAGGTGTTCTCTAAATGGAGGTGTAGTCAAATTTTAATTTCCAAACTCAATCATGTTCTTAATCAGTCGAAAGATGAACTACTAAAAATCGGCACGAACTTTCTGGACAACCCAAAATTTGTGCCTAAGTTTGCTTCCACCTGATTGTAGCACTGGCAAAAAAAGCGCGAAAGGTATGATGAAACACGCAATTTATCGCTCCTCTGTAGGTCTTGTAAGCGTTGATCAATCGGTTCCTCTTATTGATAACAATCTAACAGAAAGAGGCCTCGCTGCTTTGATGGTTCTTACATTTTCTGCAGTTACACCTGGCCGTCCCACCCAGGCCACATGTATAAGTGAGGCCATGTCTGCGCAATCTAACATGACCGTTTGAACAAGTAAATCTAGAGGGCTGGTGAATGTAGAGGGTTGATAAATTTAGAGGGATGAAGCATGCAAATTGTGTATTTATGTATCTGCATCACGCTGGTATTGAGTACAATAGAAACAACATTCAAATGCACTGTAAAATTGAACAACTTTCTAAAATGTCATGCTCTCTGTGTTTGTTTTAAGATAATCAAATAACGTCGTTTACGGTACCAAGTCAGTAATTGAGTGATTCTTCTAATTTGACGTATTCTATTATACTGGATTCTTATTTAACAGGATATTTACCAGTAAAATTTCCATTTTGAAAATCTAAGTTAAATAAAATATTTTTGCACTTGAACGGAATTCCTTCCGTAAAACTTTGAAAAATTGTGGTCGCCAGTGGACTAACAGAAGATTCGTGAGCTCTACACGGCTGAGCAAGCACATGATGGTGTCTGTCCTCGTCAGTATATCCTGAGGAAGTCACGCTTCTCATTTGTATCTTTATCTGCTCTCAGCAAAATCAGTAATGCTGTATCAAGAATCTGTTGTGAGTTTATCGGCTAGTTTTTAGTTTTTATTTTATTCTTCTCTCTTCTCCAACTCCCTCGCGAGGGAGGAGGCGTGTAGTAAAACTGCCGTTTTATGAAAACGTTTAAATTTCTGTTTCATTCATCTTCTTACTTCAATACCGTCATGTGAAAGTGCTTACGCTGCTTCTTGATGCAGGCTGCAGTGGGCTGTGCCAACGAAAACACTGAAATTTGGTGCTTTAGTTGTCCTACCGAACTAAATTCTTATAGACTTTCACTTTGAAGATCTTAATGATTGAACAGAATCTGTTAACTCTGAAAATGAGCGATGCGAACAAAAAGTGAATGCAATTTTATGCCAAGAATTTAATTGGAAAGAGATGTTCCGAATATAAAAATCGGCAAAAAATTTACGTTTCTTTATTCGGCTTTCGACTCCCTGAGTTTGAATTTGAAGTGGTAACGAGCGTTTGAGATAAAAGCCTATGAGTGGATAAAATATCGCGTATCTACTACGTATTTAAAGTAATATACATTGATCGAACGAGTGAAAAATGCACATGCCATTAGTTTCGGAAGACCAATGTAATTTTTTTTATTCTACATATTGTTCTAGACGTATTTATGGATTAAAGTGAAAATTCCAAATTGGTTTGTTGACAATTCCTGATGTGTTAGTTCGACGCACCTAAACGGGCAAAATCTTTATGTAGGAGTTCAGGGTTAGCTGATAAAAAATTATCTATATGTCACCTATTAAGTAAATTCTTGCACAGTTTTAGTTTGATTAACCTGCGAAGCGTGCAGCAATAACCTACAATGTACGAGACAATGCAAGTGCCAATACTTTTCCCATATGCAATAACCCTCTTCTTCATCTCCTGTTTTGTGTGTTCGGAAATGTTATTTGGAATAAGTCCTTTAGAGATTATCTGGAAAATTAATATTCATTTCAGCTCGAATATTTTTAGCGTTTACTCTATTTCAATATTTTCCAGGTTTTACACTCGGAATCTTTAACTAATGACATACAAGCTCATCAATGGACGAAAGAAGTGATTTTGGACAACGCTGGAAACCTCAATCGTGAATTGAACGAAAATTTAATCTCAGTGTCGAGATTCCATTCAAAATACGATCCTTTTTATGCTTCCGAGCTTCTATGTTGATAAATGAACTAAATTTTTAGCAGTTAATTTTTCAGTGCCCACTGAACGCAGCACTGATAAATAAAATGTTTTCCAGAGCCATGTTTGTAACTTTGTTTGGAGCGAAGCGAGGATTCCATATACTGTACAATATTATCTTGAATTAAATTGATCTGAAAAATTGTGTTGTACTGAAAATTTCTGAATTAGACGAGTTTCATTTATTAAAATTTTTTTATTAATCATCACGTCGAAATGCTTAAAACAGTATGCTAGAAATTTGCAAAAGAGGGACTTGTGTTCACAAACACATCGAGGACTAAATTTCAACTCAGGAATCTGTGTTGAAGCTGAGAGATTAATGTGTTGTCACTTTAATCGACAAGCTTGTCGTAGCACTGGTTTGAGGTGCAAAACTACATCAAGTTAAGCGTAAACACACTCATAAAAAACCTACACAAAAAATGTCTCACTGAAATTAACGCAGCTTCCGTCTGCCTTGTAGAAAATTATCATCTGCTTTCGGTATTCATTTTTTTTAACTCTGTAACCCTGCGTTGTCCATTGATGTCGCATGAATTATTCTTTGTAATCTTAAAACTAGAATTAGTGTAACTGTGCGGAATGTCTTACTTGTGGGATCCTTTAAATTCCTACAACGTACAGAAACAAAACGTTATCTCTAAGACGAGCACCAGCCTAATTACAGACTGCAGCCTTAAATCAAACTAATTTTGTGTCTCAAAACCAAGCATGATAACTTAAAATACTACCAACAGCTTCCAGTGCGATGAAAACAGAGCAAAACATTTCAAAACATGCTTACGGATGAATCCATACTTAACAAATGGATGCTTAAATTGGGGATGCCCAAGCGATAATTTGCACATCAGTCTAAGTCCAGTATGTTGGTAACTACAAATGATGCAAGTTTTGAAAACGTGCGTGTGTTTTAGAAAAATAAGAAAAAATACAAACGTAATTCATTCAAAGTCTATATTAACGTTAAGATAAGTTTCAACGTGAATAAAATAACGTCTCCATGGAATCTGCCTTTTAAACAATCGCTACTATTTCGAACAGGAAAAAATACTGAAGTTTATTAAATAAATTATAATTTGCCAAATAGTAGAGAAGTTTCATTATTAGAGAACGTGTTATAATATTATTACTAAATTACGAAACTTAACTGATTGACTTCTTCAGTACTTGACGTAAAAGGTAGACAGACACCTGACAGGCAGACAGACACCTGACAGGCAGACAGACACCTGACAGGCAACAGACACCTGATAGGCAGACAGACACCTGACAGGCAGACAGACACGCTTTAGCCCCCACGGCTAGCCGTCAGCACACACTCAGGCACCACGAAAAGAGGAATAACTTCTAGAATACAACATCATTATGCAAGTTATAGACATTAATACAAATTTACATTCATGTTCCATGAATACGCAAATAGGATACATGCCAGAGTAACAATCATAATACTAACTCATGGTTTCTGAACTTGCGTTAAATAACGTAAAAAAATGATCGGTGCATAGAATGTAAATAGCCGGTAAAGTATGATAGAATGGCAGAAAATATTTCATAATAATTCAAGAAATTTTTAGCGACTGATTATCTTCAAAAAACTATGTGGTTATCTTATGACCAAACGATGCTTAATTGACACACTCTACATGAAAACGAACACCTTCCAGTTATCAATAAAAACCAGTAAGATACCTACAGTACATATACATATATACATATATATATATATATATATTAACGGATAGTGTTTTTACATCATGCATAAATGAATATCAATCAAAAAACTCGCGATACTCAGTTCTTTCAATGAGGGTGAATGTTTTTCAGTGATAATGGAAGTCCTTCCGTTCGGTGAGAGTGGAAGCCCTTCTGTTAAGTGATAGTGGAAGTATTCCTTTTCAGTGATGGTGGAAGTTTCAGTTCAGTGATAGTGGAAGTCATTCCAATCAGTGATAGTGGAAGTCTTTGCTTTCAGTGATAGTTGACATTCTTTCTCTTATGGAAGTCCCTCAATGAAAGTTTTCCAGAGGTGAATCATATTAGACGAGTTAAAATGGTCAAGCAGGCCTCAATAAATTAATTAAAACTTATTTTTTAATTATGTTTTCCATTTTCTCAGAAAATGAGATAAAAATGGCAATATTTATTCATGTATTGGAAGTGTGAGCCTTGAAAAGTGCAGTTCTTAACACATACTTTACGTTTTATTCGAGATATTTTGAGTGATTTGTTCACTAAAACTTCTAAACATCCTACAATAATTTCAAGACATATTAAATAAATTTTGCTTCGTTACATCATTTTGGAGGGTCAATATCGAACTTAAGCTTTAAAAGTAACGACATTTGGCATCTTGCACCCAACGTAAGTATTGGATTGTTCTAATTTTACACCATATTCAAGTACCCTGACGGATCCATCTAAATTTCTTCGTGTAATTGTGTCGTGTCTTGGAAGCATCCACCTCGTGAGCTCATGTTCACCAGGACTCTTGAAAACCTCACAGGGAAGACGTGTTTGCTGTGTTTTGTAGTTCACAGCTCATTATTTCTGCAAGAAGAAGTGTGGTCAAAGTTAAACTACGTAGTCTATCCATGCTGTCAAAAATCGCCTTAGCTGTAGAAAGTAAAGGAATCTTAGTTGCGGCACTTGCCTATGTTCATTATTTCTGCAAGAAGAAGTTAGGTTAAAGTTAAACTACATAGTCCATCCATGCTATCAAAAATTGTCTTAGCCTTAGAAGGGAAAGGGGTTTTAATTGTGGCAGTTGCTTATGTTTGAAGTTTGATGATATCACACTGTGAAGGAAGAAATCAATTAATATTATGTTCATATTTTGTCATATTTTCTCTTTTTGTATGGTTATCTCAAGTCATTATTATACCTTATATTACTTGTATCAAAATTGTTGATGCTAATTTCTGGCTAAATATATTTTTTCAATAATAACGAGGTGTAAAAATAATGAATTAAAATTCAATTTAAAAGTCTTAAAAATTAAGCATGGTTGTACGCAAACACGACATTGAGAATAGGGGAATTGGTATTTTAATTAAATTTAATTATTTAGACTAACTTCCTCACTTATAGATAAAATTCTTAGTACCTTTATTGAGCGTTTAACTCGCAATGGTGGAAATGTACAGGACTGAGCAGCCAAATGGGAGAACCATTTTCCTGTGCTCTCTCTGAGCCTCTTTTAATAACTAACCACTCTACTTTCAAACATCAATTGTACTCAAGTGTATTAATTTCTTACTGAGATTTGTATGCGATTTTATCCATGTTATGAGAGCAACACGAACTGTCGGCGTGAAATGTATGTGATTTTTAGAAAGGTTTCAAATTGAATTGTTCTGCGCGTTGGAAAAAATGTCACCAAACTCTCGAAACATTTCCAGGAGGAAGTGCGTCCACTTTAAATTCCGAGGGTGCACGATACAGAAGTAATATATTACGGAAATAACGCAAAATAAGTTGAACATGAGTAACACAAATAATTACATATGAAGATACAACGAGTCTAATAGTTCAAGAATATTACGAAACTGCTGCAATGAAAATCACGTTTGTTTAGCGATTCCGGATAACACTTCATTTGTGTAATTTATCTTATCAAAAAATTAATAAGAATACCAAAATCTGGTCCCCCAACAGACTTCATAAAACACATGAATGGAAATGCAGTTTATGTTCGAATATTTTCTGAAATAAAAACAAAGATGAGCACTAGCGCGCTATTATAGCCGTCACGCTCTGTTTTTAATAGTGAGCTGTACTAATTTTTGCAATAACAAACGAATTTTATAGCAGCGCTATTCATTTCTCGTTGTCATCGCTAGTTGTTATTGTTATTTTTGAATCAAATTTTTAACAACGTTAGCACAACCTGACCGACGCTTTGACGACTTCAGTAAGAACATGAACGCGTTGTGATGGAAAACTGAGTGACCACTAAGCAGACAAACACGCAACAGATGCAAACAAACACGCAACAGATGCAGGCAAACACGCAACAGATGCAGGCAAACACGCTACAGATGCAGGCAAACACGCTACAGATGCAGGCAAACACGCTACAGATGCAAGCAAACACGCAACAGATGCAGGCAAACACTCTACAGATGCAGGCAAACACGCTACAGATGCAGGCAAACACGCTACAGATGCAGACAAACACGCAACAGATGCAGGCAAACACGCTACAGATGCAGGCAAACACGCAACAGATGCAAGCAGCTGCACTGCGCATTCAGTCTAACGATGAAGAGTTTCAGATTCAAAACAGAACTGTGGAAGCTACAGCAGGCAATGGATCAAACTTCGTATTATCACTCAGGTTTATAGTGTAGTGTCAGGTAGGGAAATATATACAAGACCTGAAAGAGCTAGATAACTTTGAAGTTTTTTAGAGCGAATTGCAATTTGCAAATTTTGAATCCTGTAATATTATTTTGTATATATTAAATAAATGGCTGAATATCTCTGATCATGATTTCAATTTCCATTCAATGAAGTCCATCGATTGATAATTGTATTTTTTGTGTTTGTTTATATTATTAGCTTGAGCAATGAATTCAGTGAACTCACACGGTTAGTAGATCCTGTTCTTCATACCTAATATCCTCGTAATAATATCTTTTTCCTCGTGATTCTTAATATATACAGTAATTTTTCGATAGGATAGTCATCACATGACATTTTATAAAATTTTCTGCATTTAGTAGAGAAATTTATCTTTGAAACGAACTATTAACGCCTTATAAAAAAGATATATCTATTTGACAATGCTCAGTTTTCTCTCCATTCTGCGTAAACGAAGAAAAACATTGAGTTCAAATCCTAAAGTAGGTGTTTTTTATTCTATATCTTTGACATGTATATCTCATCTTTTTCATGTTAGAATATTTTGCTTTCTCACGTACATCATTAAATCAAATTTCTTGTTACGACACAAAACCTTAACACAGTGTTTCTCATAGGAAGTAATTCTCACCAAATCAAATTGAATAATACAAATTATTACATTTCTGCACAAGTTAATCTCACCTTAAGGATCAGAGCAGAGAGTAAATCTCACCTCGCAACATTTAATCCTCTCGCAGTAGGTACTGAACAAAATAAATCTCACCTCGCAATATTTAATCCTCTCCCTGTAGGTGCTGAACAAAATAAATCTCACCTCGCAATATTTAATCCTCTCGCAGTAGGTACTGAACAAAATAAATCTCACCTCGCAATATTTAATCCTCTCGTAGTAGGTACTGAACAAAATAAATCTCACCTCGCAATACTTAATCTTCTTGCCGTATTTACTGAAGAAGGTGACCGGACATTTGGTTCTCTTGCCCGTGACTTCATCGAACACCTGACACGAGGAGAAGGGAGGGCAGTAGAGGTGGAGGCTCACAGCAGGGTCGCTGTCTGAAGGATTACACACCCGATGCAGTCCTAGGGAGTCTGTAATAAATTTCATGTGATGTCAAACAAAAAGAAAAGCTTACACGCAAGTTAACGCATGCATGTGTGGAAATTTGTTTCGCAAGAGTGGCAGTGGTCAAGTGAGTGAGGTAGAAGAGAACAATGCGGGAATGTTTGGATTATGAGATGGACGATGTTGATCAGGTAAATAGGTTATAATAAGTGATTCATATTGTAACTAGTGATGCAAAACACAGGATAAAGAAAATAACTTATTTAAATATCGTGGTAGAAAATGATTATAAAACGCAGTAACATACGGGGATAATAAATTATTGCCCACCCCTACATACAAAATTTTTAAGAATTTTGACCTTTTCTGCGCCCCAGTAAGAGAGGGTCTATGAAGAGCCAGTCATATGATTTCGCAACGAAAAGCCTCAACCTCATGAAATTTTTTGCAAACAGTCGGAAACAGATGGTGGACAGAGAGTCGGAAAAACGTTCCAGAATTAATCTTTCGGAAAACATTTGGAAAATAAATTCATCATCTTTGTTTTTTATATTTGTTTTTAAGTATGACGTTCAACATTGAGAGCGCAATGTATCAGTTAAATTTTCAGACTTTTCACCCCTCTGCATTCTGTCAAAAGTTGCATGCCCCAACTGTTTCTGACCATAGGTATTAAGTACATCACAAGAATTGTTAGAAAATCAGGCTCTGAGAAATGTAAAACCGTCTCCTCATAGTAACACAAACTAGTGCATTTCAGCAACACATTTCACTTATCGGGTGACCTTCGATTACGCAATGAAGATAAAAGACTTGATGAATTCAATACAACTATAGGTGTATCAGTATAATAATCTATGATATCATGATGACTTACATATGTATGGGTCAAGCTGGCATGTATCACTCATAGTAGCGAGCTGCCTCGTACAGGGGTTCGAGACTACTTAGCAGTACACAAACTGAACTACATAAATAGGGCCTAGGCCTTCAAACGAGTCCAAGTCGAGCGTTCGTATATTGCCTTGTGAGGGCGAGAGACTGGGACGTAATACCTTCTTGTAATTCATTTCAACGTAATTAAGATGATACTCAATTTCTACGTACGATTAGATAGATATGAGTTCAACTCCCTTAATTACAACACCCAGTGTTTCCACGCACTATTATTTAACACGTTTGTTGCGATGCGACCCACCGGTGGGTCACTTAGGTTAGGTTCTGAAATTTTTTCAGATCCTTCTAGTGACTATGCGTACAAAGTGAAGTTTTACACCAATCAGGCAATCGCAACAAACGTGTTAAATATGAATTGAACGTACCATTAATATAACACACTCCGTTGGTATGCAGGGGTGTCTTGCCCACCATCCTCATACCACCGCAGTCAGTGGGGGGTGCATTCTCAGGCCACTCGTAACGGACTTCCTCCAGCTCGCCTGACAAGATCTGGAATACCAAATGCACATAAAATCAATTTCCTTTAGAGGAAGGCATGCTGTCGGGATCAATGACCCGAGATGGCAGTGTTGGGTAGTTTGGTTTTAGATCGAAACTGAAATTAGCTTTCCTCGATATGAATGTCACATGACACCTACAATCGTGCCAAAAAACAGCGAAAATGACCGCAATTCTCCTGTTGAGTAAATAAATTTTTACTCAACTTAACCTATACAATATTCTCAATTTTTTAAAGTACCATGAATTCAATTATAAATTCATGCATTCTTCGACGAAGTTACGTTCCTCAATAACATGAAAGTAAAAATGATCCTAAAAAATAGATCCTGTGTCACCAAAACACAACAGGTCAGTACGAGTAAAATAGTAAAGAATTCAACCAGCCAAGGATTAAGAAAATCTTATCCCGCGTATTCTTCACTCTGATTGGTTAAAAAAGTCCTAAATTTTCAAATAAGAGCTTGTAAATGAAATTAATTATTGTGTTTCGGTCGTTCATTAAGCGAATTATTCTACATTTATAATTTCATGTTCCATATTGTTCACAAACTAACAAGATTAAAATAAGTTATAACGAAGTCTTCATGTACATTTTCTTTCACAATATAATTGAGGAAAATGAGTAAAATTCGTAGCCAAAAATGACTCATTTAGTTCGAGGCGTGCAGGCACTTGCATGCAAAATAAATTTCCTTACTATATTTTACGTGTTTTACTCATTGATTGAAAGATAAAAAATGCCTTCGTTTGGATATATGTGTACACTGCAGGATGACACAAATGAGGTCAACGGCATTGCCCAATGAGATTTATCTTTCACGTTTAGTTTTATGAAACAAAAGATAAAAATATCAGCGTGTACGTACCAGCTACATGAATTTTCACTAAAATCTGAGTTACAACTAAAAATTTTATGTTTATAGTTCTCTAGAACCTTATTATTGGAACCCCAGTACAAAGATTTTAAAATGTGCAGTGTTTGCTGGAAAAATGTAATCACGCTGTAACTGTGCATTACTAGGGGGAAGATTAGATTTTGGGGAGAATATTAAGGTTTTATTTTATGCTAATTTCCAAGTGCTTTAAATTTGATGTTACTTTCCTCAATATACCTCGTTACATTTGTACCTATACGTCCATAAACGCATAAATTAGAGGAAGATTTCTAAGTAATTGGCAATCGAAGAGTGAGTTCATTTTTTTCTGAGACTCTGTGCATTATGGAAGTGTAATTCAGTTCGAACTGAGGACACAACCGCACCTTCATGAAGCAGTGGGCGTCTGTGTGGTCGTGGATGCACGAGGCTTGTGATGGACCCCAGCACAGCAACATCAAGTTGAACTTCCCGTTGCCCTCGTCCACCAGGTTACGGGTGTACCTGTAACAAGTTAGGGCACATGTTACGGATGTATTTGTAATAAGTTAGGGCACAAGTTACGGGTGTACCTGTAACAAGTCAGGGCACAAGTTACGGGTGTACCTGTAACAAGTCAGGGCACAAGTTACGGGTGTACCTGTAACAAGTCAGGGCACAAGTTACGGGTGTAAAAAACAAAGTACATGAAACCTCACTATAACACAAAATGAAATCTCACGTTAGCTTGGCATGAGGATAGTTGAGGCATTAGTTTAAGCTTCGACAAAAATGTAAGATTTGAAGTGACACCTAACATTTACTTCACTCCTTTTAATATTTTCAATTCATCAGCTTATAGTGACAAAACTAGAAAACATACAACTTAATATCTGATAAAAATAAGATTTTGTAAGGTCTGAACTGCTTAAAATTTTTAGTCGGCACTCAAGTCTTAGGAAAACAAAATACAAACATTTTGTTACAAATGCGCTCTGCACACAATTTTGTTGGCAAAAGCCTAGAAATTTTTTATTAGGAACAGACAACTTTCCTTCCCCCATGCGTGGCACGAGAAATATTTTTGTGAATGTATTGAAATAAGTGAACTATGTAAGTGATAAAGCAAGACCCAACGCTTTACGCGTTATTATATTTAATTCTTTAATTGCGTCGAAGATAATTACGCGGACCTCAGGAAACAAATCAATTTTTTACATGTTGTGGGCAGGCATGCAAATAATATTTTCATTTGCTATGGCAACTGAATCAATCCAGTTTTATCGGACATTCCTGCTGCTATCGTCCCAGGAAATTTGGGACCACCCAAGATGTGGCCTCACAGGAACGAACTGGTACAATCTAGTTCTTCTTACGCGTACCCAAGACCCACTGATAAAGCAGTACATTTGGCAAACCTGCAAGACATTCACGTTTTATCAAATCAACGTACTTGACTCTGCTTTATTTTGATGGCGAAATCGCTTCACAGGATTATCCGGATTTATCTTCCTGAATTTTTCAAGGAAGAGATTGTTGCTTAATTCCGCACAACTTTTTATGGAAAGTGTGTACGACACTATCAATAATTTGGGTTTTCCCATACCTCAGTTGGCTGACCTGTGTACGCCTAGGTAAGGACTTAGCGTTAAGAAAAGTGGAAGAAATTGTAAGTGGCAGAAAGGAGCATGTGTGAAGAACAACGAAGGGCAGATATCCCTAAAAGTGACACACAGCAGAATTGAGAAATTGAGTTCGGAGCTAAAGATGCAGAAGTACCCAGAACACAAGTAGTCCAAAGAGTGCACAGTAGCCCTGAAGGGTCAGAGCGTTGTAAAGGAAGAACAACTATGAATGGAGCAGTGTAGGGGAGGGGGACGGAAAGGAAGATGAGGGGAAGACGATAAGGAGAGGAGGATAAGCAGAGGAGGATAAGCAGAGGAGGATAAGGAAAGAAGAATAAGGAAAGAAGAATAAGGAGAGGAGGATAAGGAGAGGAGGATAAGGAGAGGAGGATAAGGAGAGGAGGATAAGGGGAGGAAGATAAGGGGAGGAAGATAAGGGGAGGAAGATAAGGGGAGGAGGATAAGGGGAGGAGGATGAAAGAATGGGGATGAGTGGAGGAGGATTAGGGGAGGAGGATGAAAGAATGGGGATGAGGGGAGGAGGATTAGGGGAGGAGGATGAAAGAATGGGGATGAGGGGAGGAGGATAAGGGGAGGAGGATGAAAGAATGGGGATGAGGGGAGGAGGACAAGGTGAGGAGGAAGTGGCGCAAGTGTGTGGAAGTTATCACACTGATGTACTGCGCGACAAGCAAACCTGCGCAATTGCTCGTGTTTTACGCGTCAGTTTAGTACGCGTTTACAATGACTGCTATTCATTCAGAGAAGTTCCTTCTAGGCTGACATATCGGAATTAAAAGTTGAGTAAAATTTGAGAGTACATAAATATTTATATTAATAATGTTTCAAGGAAGTTTGTAGGTGAATATTTGCAGCATAAATAGTAATGACTAAAATGGCCTCTCACCACCCAGAATAAAGTGTATACAATATATACGTATGAAGTCTTATGTAATTCCAAAGACGATAAACGACCAAGTGTCGATTGATTTCTGTATGAAGTTTAGATGTTGGGTAGCGATGTGCAGCTAAACTTTACGACGGAACCACGATGTTGTGCCTTTGAGTTCACAGCTAACACAGACCTCATTTTGTTTGAATATTTATTAGAGGAAGAACGCAATGCTGTGTGTATTTTAAACATTATTATGCCTTCTAAAAATTGATTTTCATGTATTTGGTGTCTTCAAGATTGAGAATTTTGTTTATGCTATATGACAAAAAACAATATACTGGATGACCTTTGCAATCCGAAAAAGAGGGTAAAATAATACACTTATCTGTGTTTCTCCCTCAGCAATTATCTTCCTATGAACAGGATTATTATACCTAATAAAAGATATCAAATTGAACTTACTTGTATCTGTCATACTTGGCAAACTTCTTCCAATCTGCAGGATTACTTCTGTAGGCCCGAAGAATTGCTGAGACAAGATCTACATCCACGTGATCTCCGTTGAACGCATCGTGGATCTGCCTGATGAGATCATTGAGATCATTGACTTGAATGCTCTGCAGACGTGGTGAGTTCACGGGTTTCTGATGGTGCACGAAACCATCGTTCACAGGAACGTTCGAGTGTAGGTACTCCATGCTGTGTTTTAGTTTGAAACCGTGCGAAGATTATCTACGAATACTTTTAATGAGACAGAAGCTGTAAAGTTAAGTTTCTTTATCGCTTGATAACGTTAAAAGATTGTTTAATAATAGTTGAGTTCTCCTAAAAAGTGCAAAGCTCAATATACTTGTTTTAACTTCTCTCTGACTCTGCAAAGTGAAAGAAAATAAGGTATGAGTAGGTGACAGAGTTTTAAGTAGCAGAATATAATGACAGCCACACACACAATACAGTAATTTTCACTCGAAGCTATTTAAATGCAATATACAGGAATAATAATAATGTTACCAGCAAACCATCGTAGTACAATCATGCAAAAATTTTAGCTGGAAAATGCCATCAATGAAGTTGAAGATAGCATAATTAATCTTCAAAAACCATTATGAAGTGGTCTCAGTACAAGAAAAATTATATGGACATGCTGCTTAAACTGATGACAGTGTATTGTATCATATGCGCTAGTCGTTTGAAGATAAATTAAATGTGTCTATTGCACATTGATGTCTTAATCAAAGAAAAATAATTTTATGTTTATCTATTTCATTAAAACATTTACAGTGCACAAGCTCGCTGGATCATCTCCCTCAAACGGGATAACACACCTCCCTCAAACGGGATAACATCTCCCTCAAACGGGATAACACATCTCCTTCAAACGAACAAATAAATGGATGAGAACACTGAAGTTGTTGCTGGCTCCAACTGTTGAATAATATAGGTCTTTGGCACATAAGTCATTGTACTGTATTGATTACATCAACCTCAAAAGAACTTTATTGGCGATAATCGAATGAATTCTGTATTGATTATAGTCTGCAGGAGTTCAAGGTGACAAACTCGACACAAAGCTACAAGATAAAAAAGAAAGTGAGAACTGTTCTTTGTTCTTCCCATGACAGCGGCTGCGTCATTACTTCCACAAAAAAAAGGTCATGTAACGTGCGCCAATACTTGGTGAACTTCTTCCAATCAGCAGGGTTACTTTAATAAGCCCGAATAATTACTGAAATGAGATCTACATCCACGCGGTCTCTATTGAATGCATTGTGAATCTGCCTGATGAATGAAGATGTCAGATTTTCGTTCTTAGGCCTAGCACAGTATGCCATCTGGGCGACCAAATTTGGATAGATATTTTGATTCTACGTAATGATAATGAAAACTAAATAGCGAGAGAACTTGGAAATTCTTCCTTCAAAAACCAACACAGTTTTCTGAGCACTGCTACATACGTTCCTGTGTTGGAGGAAGAAGGGTAGGCTAAATTGTTCTGCGCTATAAAGCTCGGTATATTTCAAAATTATGAGTGAGTAAAGACAAAAAATTTGAGTAAACTGCAAATTAAGCGTCAAGTTTCCTAATGTTCAGCACACACATGCGGCTGTGGAGTAGCTTGCGGAGAGTGAGCTATGTAAATATTGCGCCCTGCTTAATTAAGCTATAAATGTTACTCGTTTACATACGAAAACGAACACCAGGATTAGGTTAAACGTTGGTATTAAATTGCTTACAAAACCTGTTGATTTTTTGGGTCATATGATATTACTTTTTTGCATAGGTAAAAAAATACCGAAATCAATAAATGATAATAACACTTGAATTTATTTACGTTTTTACAGTTATAACTGGCTAGAAAATCTACACGAAAAAAGAATTTCTCTTACAGTCAAAAAACATTTAAGCCGTAATCAACACCGTTCTTGACATCATAGAATCAAAGCGTCCTTTATAAGGAGGACGATCAACCGTCTGGTCACTTCCCCACGAGCAGAGCAAACCCGCCACGCAGGTTGTTCAGTTTTGTTGTTAAGGGCCTTTGATGCCCTCAGTAACTTGTCTAGCAGGCAGCTTAGTTTCCTTTGATGTCCTCAGCAACCCGTCTTGCAGGCCGTTCAGTCTTGTCGTTAAGGGTCTTTGATGCCCTCAGCAACCCGTCTTGCAGGCCGTTCAGTCTTGTCGTTAAGGGTCTTTGGTGTTCTCAGCCACCCGTCTTGCAGGCCGTTCAGTCGTGTCGTTAAGGGGTGTTCTCAGCCACCTGTCTTGCAGGCCGTTTAGTCTTGTCGTTAAGGGTCTTTGATGTCCTCAGCCACCCGTCTTGCAGGTCGTTCAGTCTTGTAGTTAAGGGTCTTTGGTGTTCTCAGCCACCCGTCTTGCAGGCCGTTCAGTCTTGTCGTTAAGGGTCTTTGGTGTTCTCAGCCACCCGTCTAGCAGGCCGTTTAGTCTTGTAGTTAAATAACTTTGGTGTTCTTTTCTTTTTTCTTTCTCGTCAGCGGTTCTACGTTTAATGTCAGAGGTATTTTTAACAGGAAGGTCAACAATTCTTATCTTTAGTTTTCAATATCTCGTACATTGCACTTAACTGCACTTTGCATGAACATTCCGAGATAGAACATATTGACACAGTTCAACGTAATAATATAATGCCATGAATTTTAAGTTTGTTTGTAGAGTTGAATCAGTATTATCAGTATATCAGTAAGCATTATAATTACAATCACTTTATAGCTCCGAGTATTTTATGAAGTCTTCACTAGACGACATGCCAGCTTCAAGACTTGCCCGCCGCAATACTTGCCGGTCTAAATTATGCACTCAAGATCGATCAAGGCAAGAACCAGTTGAGCCTAGAGCCGATAAAATCTAAAAAAATATTAATAGGAAGGATACATAAATATTTTTTTATTTAGCGTTGCAAAAGAGGCTTGCTGTTACCATGTGGCTGTAGGACTCATCACGAATGCATACTCAGTTGTGAAATTTCAATATATTAAAGCATTTAAGTGGTTATTGCAGTGACTGGGTTCTGCCCAGACAGACCGGCACTCTGCCCAGACAGACCGGCACTCTGCCCAGACAGACCGGCACTCTGCCCACACCGGCACTCTGCCCAGACAGACCGGCACTCTGCCCAGACAGACGTGCTGGCAGAGAAAGCAAGCAGCGTGCCAAAGCTATGCACTCGCGGCGGGTCACACTGTGCACCAGCTGCCTCCTGGGAGGCCACACTGAGCACCAGCTGCCTCCTGTGAGGCCACACTGAGCACCAGCTGCCTCCTGGGAGGCCACACTGAGCACCAGCTACTTACACCAGCTGCCTCCTGGGAGGCCACACTGAGCACCAGCTACTTACACCAGCTGCTATATGAGAGGTCACTCTCTGTACCAGCTCTCTGCATTAGCTACTTTTACCAGCTACTTACACCTGCTGGTTGCATTGGCTTCCTACACCAACTACTTTCACCAGTTACTTGTACTAGCTACTTTCACCAGTTATTTGTACCAGCTGCCTACACCAGTTACTTGCACCAGCTGCCTACACCAGTTACTTGCACCAGCTGCCTACACCAGCTACTTGTACCAGCTGCCTACACCAGCTACTTGTACCAGCTGCCTACACCAGCTACTTGTACCAGTTGCCTGCCTCCCTAATGCAGTTCTGTGTGCACATTCTTGTCTCAGTCAAGAACATCAGATGTTGCATCAGTCAAATGAAGGAAACTGGCCTCGGTTTGTAACCTAATTCCTGCATCAATGTTACTGCAGCTGAAAGTGAAATTTACTTTACATGATGGTGCTACAAGCCATGATGTGAAAAAATAATAGAGAGCATTGTGGTGTTAGTTCAATAAATATCACTACACTAAAAAAAATTAAAAATACTAAATGCTTTCTTCTTAATATATTGGTCTTAGTTTTTCTGCCCTGCAAAAGAGGTAAGCATGGTTTTGTTCAACTAAATATGTCTTCTGCAGAAAATAAAACAAGTTTTCTGATTACAAACTTGTAATTCCTAGACTGCACAGTGGAAGTAGAAGATCAACAATGAATAAGAGCCATGGTTCCTGCGTATCTGACGCATTAAAGCGAGCAAAAATCCCTCGACTGAAACCGACTCGAGAAAGTCCTTCTATTCATGGAAGTTTTGCAATGCTGCTTCAACTAATGTCCCTCTGGCGCCACAGCGAGCGTGCCGACTTGTCCTGTGATATTGAACAGTTCAATTCCATGTAGGTATACGAGGGTAGAGGCAGAGAGCTAAGAATCACTTGCCATGAGGTGTGTTCTCTCCGACATTCATCACCACGTTCTTTCTTTAATGATCTATTAAATGAAAGCAAATCGCATTATGATCTAAATACGTCATCAAGTCTCTCTGTCGCAAATGTGCCCATAAAGACACTTAATTTACCTTTGTTTCCAAGTCAATCAAGTGTTTGCAATGGCCTCATAATGCGTAGAATCCTATGTTTTTAAGTGAATGCTAATAAATAATTTCCTACACGTAGAACATTAAAGTAATCGCTTTATTTAACATTCATGTTATTATTTGGTTTCGAGTTTTGAACTCTGCAGATCAATGTAGAGAATTTTGTGTTTTCTTATTAAACGTATCTCTTAATTTCAATTTGATTCACAATTAATGTTATACAACTCTACACTTGTCGCTCTCATAATTCTACATAAATTCAATTTCTTGACTTACTTTCTAATAGTTTTCCCACTCACAAAACATTTATATAACAGGTCACAACGCAGCTGGCCCATGTTAATGAAGAGCAAACATACTTCTGTATGCCGGATTCTCATGGATTGTCTCGAAACAAAGGCCGTAAATATTAGTTATTAATAAATATTAGCTCTAAAGGTCCTCAGTAACAAATAATACCCCAAGTGTATCTCTTTACTAAATAACACCACTACTTCATATTTATCAATAACATATCTACTGCTCTTCGTTTATCAACACTTCTGAAGTTCATCAGATATATTTTCTCTTACATACACCATCTCTCACACCTCAACATTTAACTTACTGAACGCTTAAAAATCACTTATTTAATTCACTATTATTTATAGTTCATCCGCAACGTGAAATAAGATTCCAAATATTATGTACACATCAGAAGCATATGGCCGTCAAAATTCAAGCTTTTGACCTAAATCCATGCAAGAACTGATCGCATGAGGTACACATGGCCTGAAAAAATGATGCTTCTAAATCAATATATGAATTATCCCATCAGCCACACGTATCAACTATCTTCATGGCTTTACGTACATCTATGTTATTGATACGGCATGTAGAAAACCTGTAACAATTGAAGTGAGAATCATTATTTAACTGGTTAAATTATAAAGTTTCAAATTCAATGCAAACTAATATATTAAGAACGATCTTGGACGAAAAGAAAATAAGTGCATGACAACTGATAGACTTTATGGATCCATGGCAGGCCTAACATTTATTTGCTTGATGAACCTCGCAAAGTTCGATGTTCACTAAGCGAGCAAACTCTACCGTAGTCCTATGCGCAGCAACGTACAGTTCAGGAACAACTGACCGAACTTGTACCTGGGACCAGAATATAGGTAATGTTGGTAGGGGGGCTGTTGGTGGGAGGTGAAGGAGGCACTGGGTGTGGAGGGGGAAGCGTAATGTGGTAGGAGGGTGAGGGCGTGTGCTTGTTGTAAAGGGCCCCCGGGTGTGACTAGAGAGACACGTGTGTGCGGCCAAAAATTACTGAACGCGATAACTAGAAAGATCGCAAGTCCAAGGTGACTCGAACGTTTCTGTTCATGGAAAAATGGGAAAATTACGATTAATTCCATGCTTCAGGTTTAACTTTTTAGGAAAAGAGATTATTAATTTTCTGAATTTAACTAGTTTTCAAAATATTTCTGATAATATTCTAAATTTAGCGTCCTGTTTCAATAAAATCTGATTTGCAAACCAACGTTGATAATTCCACGGAAATTTCTTGTCAGCCGTTGTTGAACAGACAGTCGTAGATTCTGGCAATTGGTGGGTAGACTGCGCAGTCAGATCATGGTTACCATTTACCCAACAAAATTGAACATCGGTTCTCACAATTTACTCTCTCATTTTTAAAGTGCATAATTGAATTATTTTTCAAGTAGAGACAAATTTGGCTACTAATTATTTACGACTCGTCCTGTGAACAAAAAATTAAACAATTTTCTGCGTTACACGATTTTATTACGCAGACTCCGGATTACATCATCACGGATTACTCCAGATTACATCATCTCGGATCATTATTATGTCACGGAGTGTCAATACAATAGTTTTTAATATTAATGATATTATTATCATTAATAGTGCTTCTAAAGGTAGTTTTACTAACTCCTTACGTCATTGAAGCCAACAAATCATGCCAGCACCTGCACCCAATAGAACTCACGGCGGAGGAAGCATGCAATTACATCAAATTTGTGCTTGCTACTTGGAGTAACAACCACCACCATCACAATCACCTCCTTCACCGCCATCATCACTAACACATGTGCAAATTAATGACAATATATGTACACAAAGTATAAGTTTGGAAGTAATTCAAAATTTTAGAAAGTTAAAGGTCTGCAAACAGCAGCCAGAACACACGTGTAACAGGGTGAACAACTTCAGCGTAACTTGTATTATACATCCGATTTGGCACAACTCCCTAAACTAAAGCTGCTGCAGAACCTGCGAGGGGCCGCTGCAGGATGCATGATTAGTGTCCTAAAATCAAGTCATGTGTGCTGGACTTCCGAAAATAATATGGACATTGCACCGTTCAAGGGTACGCTTGGCCAAAACTCCTTGCTAAAATGAAATGGCGAGTTACCACCCAAAACTCACTAGGAAAAATGGTCACACTGGTCAGTCAGGGCATGAGGAAACACCAGTGATACTTATTAAGAGGACTTCATTCCCACTCTTGCTTCATTCCCAAGCTGGCTTCATTCCCAAGCTGGCTTCATTCCCAAGCTGGCTTCATTCCCAAGCTGGCTTCATTCCCAAGCTGGCTTCATTCCCACGCTTGCTTCATTCCCACGCTTGCCACATTCCCACGCTTGCCACATTCCCACGCTTGCCACATTCCCACGCTTGCCACATTCCCACGCTTGCCACATTCCCACGCTTGCCACATTCCCAAGCTTGCCACATTCCTAAGCTTGCCACATTCCCAAGCTTGCCACATTCCCAAGCTTGCCACATTACCAAGTTTGCTACATTCTCAAGCTTGTTTCATTCCCAAGCTTGTTTAATTCGCACTCTCGCTTCATTCTCGTTATATGATTTTAGGGTGCACTTACGTACGAAGGATCAAAAGTGATTTAAACTAGTGAACATCACATAGAAATACCAAGTTATTAAAATCGATCTGACCTGTCCACTGTCTCAATATTCTCACCGGTTTATCTTACGCAAAACAAATAGGGCATAAAAATGAAACGAAAAGCCATTCTAAATAACGAAATCCATAACAGAAGCTCCAAAAGCTTGCCGTTTTAAAGCAGATATTAGAGATGCCTTTTGTCTTCGCTCAATGCTGACGAGGACAGACTGTACTTCCTGTCTTACAGTGAGGAGAGCTAAGGAATATTCCCTCACTCAAAAATGGGCGAAGCCCTATTGTAATTAGGATGACAAGCCGCGATGCTGCCTTGCAGTTTAGGCCTAAGTTGAACCTATGCCGAAATTTAGACTGAGCTTTCGCAGTATTTTTCCTTGCATATTTCAAGCCTTACCCCCTCCGTGTTTCAACTACTTGGGGATGTGAAGAAATAGTTCAATTAGTAACTATGCATCATCAAACAAACATTAGACAAATGGTTTCGTTAATAACTATGCATCATCAAACATTCGAAATATAGTTTAATTAGATAACTATGTACAGTAGAAGTCTTTTTAACCGGCACCCATGGGACTTTGCAGTTGTCGGTTAATATCACCCAAGTAACCACAAACAATTCATAGACACGCTAGACATAAAAGAAAAACAATATCAATTGCTTAAAGCAGTTAAGGAAGAAAAAACACTGATTGGTACCTGTACTGGTCATGTGAAGCTGAAGATTAAAACAAGAGTGCTGTTAATGCTGAATTTTAAATATATTTTAAATCGTGGTATGAATCTCCACAGTTCGCCCCTTTTAAATAATATTTACAGTTAGCGACTGGTAGAGCAACCAAAAGAACAAAACTTTAAAAATGCTAACAGTTTCCTAATTCTGGCGGCATTCATTCCTCCAAGAACATCATAATGACTTCGAATAAACTTTTCCAATTTAAAAACCGGATAATTTCACCATGCAAGGTATATATCATTGTTTTATCAAATAATATCTTGGACAAGCATTGGACAAGACGGAGTGAGTGGAAATTTCCAGAAAAATTTCAGGGGTAGGACACCACAAAAAATCTCCACAGCGGGACTAAAAATCCCCAGATCCTGCATGCGCTTGGCAACTGCACAAAAGCTGGTGGTCGTAATTATAACACACGTGTACTTCCTCCATTAATGTTAACGATCATAAACGGCGATCAGAGCAAGTTGCGGCGCAAAACTAAATTGTTACCTTAAATTGTAGGTTAATTTGAAAACTGAGTGTCGTCAGTCGGGGTTGATGTTAAAAAAACAATACATTCCCAATAAAGTTGCTACATAGAATCTTGGTAAAAGCGTAGTTTCGTTATCGGTGTTTAACAAAACACAACAGCTGTTGAAGTTCTATAATAATTCCGAAGAGCGCTAAGTCCCCTAAGCGAGCTAGGGAACTTCTGCCTCCGCCTCCCCCCCAATAGAAGGTTCTCTGATGAACAGTTCTCAGAGCTCGGCTCTATTTTTTTCAGTCACTCCAGAGATTCCGGTTTGCACCCAACAACAGACAGTTGCGGGTCCCAGCCCCATGAAAGCACGACTGAAGTAAGAGATGTTTTCTTATAGCCAAGAAAGTTGTAAATGTAGAAATGTTAATAAAAATCATTAAAGTAATCAAGAAAATTGATTGCATGCGGTAGAGATAATTTTTTTAGTCTTCAAATTGACATTTTGAAAACATTTGCGAATAAAAGTGCGACATTACTGAAGCATCCTTATGAGTCTGTGTAACCATTAATTTCTAAACGATTCTAAATGATATTTTTATTGAAAAGTACTCGCACCCCTCAAAATCTTAACTGGTATGAATACAATATTAAATAGAGGAAGTACCAAGTAAATTAGATGCAATATATTGTTTGAGACATATTCACTGGCTGTGCCTCACAACGCTGACTTACTCTTCACAAGCAGGCAAGACACGCATATTAAAAAAAATACCAAAAAAATTACAACGCTTTCGGTTGTAGATTTTCGGATAGTCACGTTTACGTAAAAATTGCTGACAATTTGAGATTTATTTACACTGTGCAACGAAAAGTCTGAATTTTTACCTGCAACTGAATTTATAGTACAGTAAGGGAAAAATTGAGCCAGGTTCTAACTAAAAATAGAATTCTAAGATGTTTTACTTTTCCTCGTCTCAGTGGGTAAAAGGAGCTGTATGCTGAAGGCGGCAAAGCAGCGTGAGTTCAGGGTTCGATTGCTCGTGCTAACTGAACGATTTCTTGTGTTCTGGATTTCAGGTGACACAAGCAAGAAGTTTTCAGCTACTGCCTGAAAAGAATATGACCTCTGGAGCAACAAGACCGAAAATCTTTAGCTTTCGGTAAAAACGTTTGCCCTCCTTCATTTTGTAAAAGATATTGTCGATACAATGAAAATTATTTTCGGGATATTTTTTTAAACTGTCTATTACCTCTTGGAGAAAGATAAAAACTGTATTTCTAATAAAGTTGACCAGTAAAATATAATACATTTGGTTTTAATATACCTTATTTTAAAATCCCTATGTGGAAGGGGTTCTGTAGTAGATAATTTAATAACGATGCTTATATTTGAACCACTGAAATAAACCTTGATAATAAAAAGACGAAACAACTGGAAAAATTCATTCCTTTGAACAAGTCCCAAACCACATATGTTACGATCAGAGTTTTCACCAGCAAGGCTGATATTTCAAAATTAAGTATGAAATTCAGGGTGGAATTCTAGGTGACGATTCAAGCTTGATTTTACTTCAAATTAGTACATGCTATCAAACCAGGATACACGACTTGGATCTCACTTGAATGACATTGTTCTCATTGGTGGATTGCACAGTTGAGCAGGAGATTGCATCAGCCAACATGTGGATGTTTGTTACGAACCTTGGCGGGTTAGGTTAGGTGGTGGGCCTGCAGCTTTTCCCAAAGTGACTTCTAACTTTAACATTTTAAACGCTTTAAACACTTAAAAAAACTACTTCACCACTCATAACTAAAACGAACACACGCAAGGTAAGACGGCGTTTATACCAATAATTTTACTTAAGTGGGGGAATGGAGCAGAAGAAAATGCCGCTAAGCAATAAATCGAAGAACTGAAAATAAGATTGTAACTAATTTTGAGAAAATCACAATGCAAATTTCACTTTAACACGTTGAGTACGATACGACCCACCGGTGGGTCACTCAGGTTAGGTTCTGTAATTTTTTCAAAGCTTTCTAGTGACTGTGTGTACAAAGTAAAGATTTGCACCGGCTAGGTAATCGCAGGCAACGTGTTAACACGTTGACTCCGAAGTGGTACGTATGTGGGCCACGTAGGTTAGGTTCTGTAAATTTTACAGTGCCTTCTAGTAATAATATGCACAAAGTGAAGATTTACACCGGCCAGGCAATCGGAGGCAACGTGTCAAGTTTCACAGCTGAAAAGAATCTAAGTTTTACAAGATTACCTAGAGTCTGGACTTAAAGTGAAAATGAAATTCAGCTCAACGATTTAAAATTTTACTTCGATTAACTGATACTTCAGTATCTGAAAGGCTATCGTCAGTAAAAAAGAAAACAAAGTGAACTAATGGAAAAGATAAAAAACGAGACAGAAGTACTGTGCTATGAAGCTGCTCGTGAAACAGAAGATGCTTATAGGGTAGAACAGGTACACCTGGACGAGTACTTCCACAAGTCGATCTCTATCTTGCTATCTATCTTTTTTTAGTTATCCTTTTTCCCTTAACTAAAAGGACGCTTTCCCACGTCTCCGAAGAATGCGACGGTTCTGTACTTGAATCATATTTCAAAATAATTGAAACGAGCGGGAGCTTCTCACAAGGGCCTCAAGTCACGATGTAGCCTGTGAATTACTACAGGAACGACCGACAAGAAAGTGCCATTAACGTCATGCAGCGACGAAGATTTATTGACATTTGTACACCATTGACGATGGGCCTTCCTGCCCGTGGTTGAAAGTACAGAACAGACATGATGCTGTGATCATAATGGTTTTCGAGCCAAATCTCATCACTGGAAGGATATGAAAGTCATGGATTTTCGTAGATTATGCCCTACCAGTAGGAGACCAACGTTAACACGTCGACAGAGGTCATGACGTTCTTGTGTATATGCACAGTGAAGCTCATCGGCTTATAGTACTGTCAAAAAATAAATAAAAAAACGTCAAGCCTATTTTATGATCTTGTATATAAAATTTATTAATTTATTTATTTATTTAAATTTATTTTTAGCAAATTTTGAAGGTCTACATTTCCTAACATTTACTGGTAATTTTTTCTTTCTTTGCCAGCTAATCTCAAATGTTTGTAATTAGTTTCGGGGAAATATATTTTTAGGCGATACTTCTACTAAAATGAAGGAGCGGAGGACCTTTAGTAGGGGGAGAATGGGGGTACGGACACGGAGAGAGGTTAATAATTCATTGATAAACTATTTCTAACACACTCATATGACTAACAAATTATAAAGCCTCGCCCATAACCAGCATTTGTTCAAAACTAGTACATAACCTAATATTCGGTCTGAAAAAAATGGGTGCAAAACTAAATTATTACCGAATATTTGGCCCCAAATAGGTCTCGGTGCAAACTAGAATATTACTCCCTCCGGTCCAAAATTGTTGGTACATATCAATTTACAAGTTAGTTCGGAAATAGTAGTATAAACCAATACGAAAGGTTTGATTCAAAGAAAATACACGTTAACACGTTGACTCCGATTGCCTGATTGGGGTAAAACTTCACTTTGTTCGCATAGTCACTAGAAGGATCTGAAAAAATTACAGAACCTAACCTAAGTGGTACACATTCGTACCACTTCGGAGTCAACGTGTTAACTTACCACGTTGCCTGCGATTGCCTGGCCGGTGTAAATCTTCACTTTGCGCATATTATTACTAGAAGGCACTAAAATTTACAGAACCTAACCTAGGTGTCCCACATACGTACCACTTCGGAGTCAACGTGTTAATCATATAGTTCACATATTACTGGAATACATTGAATTGAGAATGTACAAAGAAAAACATAATATAAATTAAATAGTAAAACTTAGGACTGTTTTCGGCTTGTGCACCAACAATTTCGGACCGTACGGAGAACTTAACATTTGGGGTGAAGCAGTACATTCATTAGTGCAAAACTGGTTTTATATTCAACATTCAGTGAAGAACAAATTTCCTAGTGGCAACGCAGACAGCGGAACTTTCAATGCTCTTTGTAAAATGCTCTTTGTATTATTTAGGGCAAAAATTGTTATTTTCTTCTGTACAAAGAAGACTAAAAAATTTTGAACATGATTCCCCACATTCTTCGCACTCTGAAGCTTTTATTCAATTTATCAGAGTAACAAACGACAATTATGAAAACTCAGGCCGAGACTGAAAGAGAATTGTCGATGAAAAGTTTTAATGATAACTATTGGTAATTTTTTAGACCACCCAGCTAAAACATCACTTTTTTATAAGCGTGCAGTTTTCTGGCAGAGATGTGAACATACTAAACTTATATATGATGTAATGGCAGTAAAATAGGAAATAATGGCAGTTATATACGATATAATGGTAGTTATATACATATGATATAATGGTGGTTATATACGATATAATGGTGCTTATTTATGGTATAATGGCTGTTATATATGGTTTTACTATTTTGATAGCGGAATTGAACACTAGTCTCTGACCGGAAAATACAGTTTCATGATCACGTTTATTTCACGGATCTTGTAAAATATTTGATCAATACTGGGCATACATGGCAGAAGATAATGAACCATAATGCAAATGAACGTTTCACTTACTTGGAAACTAAACTTTTGACGAACAATTATCCCAGCGAAGCTTTAATAGATATAATGAATACCATATCAACACACACATTATCACCATTCTAAATGGTACACGGGATTCTCTTGTAAAAAACACGGACTGTTTCCTACACGACTGAGATTGAGCTGAAAGCAATGAACTAATAATGATGAAGCAGATCACAGGGTCTTCTTCCATGTCGTATTTATTTGGGGTTTCGAAAACTAGCCCATGTAGCCCCAACCACATGGTTCTCACAGTCCTGGTGTAGGGCTACTATAGTTCTAATTGTAAGTCACATGAGAGATATGCACAACAGAACCAGAGTCTGGAGGTGTGACTGTATTAGAACCATGGATGGGTCGCCCGATATTGAAGCACCATAAGGTAAAAGGATCCAGCACACGTTTACGTTTAATAAAGACAAAATGAGGTGGATAACGATTTTTTACATATCTGAAATGTATATACAATGCTATTTTGTTATACTTTTTAGTGTCGTAAACACAATTTTTATTCGTTGCTCTAAACTTTGGTGAAATTTACAAATGTGTCGGATAATTTTGCTGCACTTCGTACATCAGATGTGGAGGGATAATAGAACTCATTGAAATTTTTTAGTACAGATTTGAGGTCGAGAAGTATGGAAGCCATCTGTGCATGAGTTACAGCGAACGTACATAATTTTTTTATTAGATTGCATTTCTTTTAAGAAACTTTTAAAAGGAGCGTTATTGAGCAAAAGTCACATTTTGAGAAAACGTATTCTTCTAAATAAATAGAAATTTATTTAGGTAGGAATTTCCCAACTCGCAGTGATTGATCTATACTTGAAGAAGTGGTCAAAATTTGACATTGGTGCATCATGAAAAGAATTTTCTCCTCTGCTGAATCATACAAATCTTCAGCTATAATGAATCTAATTGATCAAATAGGAGCACTAAATGCATTATTTATTAATAAGGAACAACAGAGGTGTGGTATTATTAATTATTGACGGACACTACAGGTATAGCATTATTTATTATCAAGTAACAAACGGAGTATAGTGTTTTTTATTATTGAGGAACACAAGAGACGTAATTAATTTACAAGGAACACTTAAGGTATTTGTTTTGACAGTACATCAAAATAAGGTACAAAGAAATATGTTTGTTCTCCATTACAATGAGCCAGCTGCGTTGTGATCTGTAAGACAAATGTTTTGTAAGTGGGAAACTGATAGAAAGAAAGTCAATAAATTGAATTTATGTAGATTTATGAGAGTGACAGGTTTAAAATTATATAATATTAGTTGTGAATCAAATTGAAATCAGGAGGTACGGTCGATAAAAAACACAAAATTCTCTTCATTGATCTGCAGAATTCAAAACTCTAAGCCGAATAATAACAGGAATTTTAAATAAAGTGATTGCTTTAATGTTCTATGTGTACAAAAATATCAATTAGCATTCACTTACAACCCTAGGAATCTACATATTATGAGGCCATTGCAAACACTTGATTGACTTGAAAACAAAGTTAAATTAAAAGTGTCTTTATGGGCACATTTGCGACAGAGAGACTTGAGGACGTATTTAGATCATAATGCGATTTACTTTCATTTAATAGATCATTAAAGAAAGAACGTGGTGATGAATGTTGGAGAGAACACACCTCATGGCAAGTGATTCTTAGCTCTCTGCCTCTACCCTCGTATACCTACATGGAATTGAACTGTTCAATATCACAGGACAAGTCGGCACGCTCGCTGTGGCGCCAGAGGGACATTAGTTGAAGCAGCATTGCAAAACTTCCATGAATAGAAGGACTTTCTCGAGTCAGTTTCAGTCGAGGGATTTTTGCTCGCTTTAATGCGTCAGATACGCAGGAACCATAGCTCTTATTCATTGTTGATCTTCTACTTCCACTGTGGAGTCTAGGAATCACAAGTTTGCAACAAGAAAGCGTACAGTGTTTTCAGAAAGTGTACAGATGTTCAACGGGGTGCAAAGCCTGTCACTCCCTTATTCTGAAAAGGAAACCGTGAAAATGAATCGAATATGACTTTGAAGAACACTTCTCAAGTTAGTATAACTGCAATGCTAATCTTACTCTCATCATCATGACGAGTTGAGCATGATAAGTACCAGTTCTATCTAGTACCAGCCAGCTGCAGTATCTTACCTCGTGAACATCGAGACTTTAAAACTGGTATTACCACGTCTCAAAAATAGCTCAAGAACTACCAAATATACATATACTTCTAAACTGTTTATTGCTATCTGCTTCGGAAGTCACAACAGAGCTACAGCATGCGTGTACTAAACGATTTCATGATCGACAGCCAGCTATGGCCCCAGCTACAGACAAGGTTACTATTACGTCTCTTCCTCATCCTGGAGAAGAAAAGGCGCCCTCATCCTGGAGAAGTGAAGACGCTTCCTCTACCCTACAGCTATCAGCGTCACTTGACACCAGTTATACAGGGTACGGCAACATTTGTAACTTCCTTTTTCAAGGCGCATTGCTTTGAAAAAAAGAAGTTATGTTGCCGTACCCTGTTCATACGGTAACGTACGTGCACGTTTACCTCACTACGAATCTCTGTTCTGGAATACGCATAACGTAAAAACTACTATCTGGCATATAAAGTTTCATGGGTTTTTATGTCTATATGACAATGGAAAGAGAGAGAAATGAAAGGAAGGTAAGATGAGGGTTGAACACATACTTAAGGAGCACAATCATTCATGTAACTCAGTTTTACCAGAATAGGTTTTACATCCATACACTTTATTGGACTTCTACGTGCCAAGTTTTCTCGCAAAAATACTTAGCAGATGAAGATGTGGAAACAAGGTAGATGTTTTGGAAAAAAAGAATACGAGTAATCAACATCGCGTTTCACCACGTAATTTTAGTGTCTCAACCCTGAAATTTTCCTTGTTTTCAATTGTTTGCACATAAGTGCACAAAAATTCTCTTCAATACTAGAACAAACTACCCTCGATAATCATGAAACCTTAGCTGCACTCAACAACTAGTCGGTCATATTCCTATTTTTAACTGCCGCCAGCTGACAATTACTAGACCTGATTTTCGAACTCAATGACATCGATCTTCGTTGTCCCCAATTCTAAAAACTCAGTAGTACTTCAGTTCAGAACTGTGAGTAGTAACATATTACGCATCTGTTCCGTAGCTGAAGATACAGCCTTCAATACATACGCTTTAGAACTACATGGGCGTGTTGCATACGTCATGGCCGGACCCCCAGAAGCCTAGCTCTTATTGGTTGGCACAGAGAGAGGCTGTTGCTACAGGCAAACTCTCCTCATCGACCAAGGCTATCACAAGAGCACGTGTATCTGGGCAAAAATTTAAAAAAAATATGCGCACAATTGAAGACTTGTGTGTCAGGCTCTTGAATCCCGAGAAGTGGGCCTCTTATCTGATATGCATATGAAGTCTTAAATAGCGTCAGTTTCTAGGCTAATGTAACCTTACAACCAATGCAGGAAAATTGAGAAAATTTGTTATCTTGGTCGAAAATTGCTCATATCAGTTGCCGAAAATCTTCTGGACACATTCCGGCAGTATCTGTTGTGAAGGCAATTTTTCCGAGGCTGTTCTGAGAGTGACAATGCCTCAACAACATGAAGCAAATTTTAACGAGAAAGAGAACACCTGAGAAAGAAATTGATAAGTACGATGATCTCACCTCGATAAGGAACATCTACGTAACTAGCTTTGACCTTTATGCTAACCAAATACGGTCACACTGCAGGTTTATCTCATGGGTTCGTAGAAATCAGCTGCTGAATTCTATTGAGGTCAGTTGCCGGTGCTTCTACCTCCTTTATTATCCGGAAATGCATGCGATATTTTCGTAAAATGTGTGCATTTTTTGACGATAAGTTAGAAGAGTTATCGAAAACTAAGTCTTACATTTCGAGGCTAGACTCTTTCTGAACAAAGAAGAGAAGACTGAAAGAAAAAGAATATTTTAGGTATTCAAAATTCTCCACTAAAAACATTTAGAGCCAGGAAAAAAATAAATAATAACGCAGGCAACCAGGAAACTTCGACTTATAACTTTGAGCAAGCATGAAAGCTACGACAGTTGGATGCACTGAGGTTTTAGAATGAGAAGATAAATATTTACTGAACAAGAATTTAGATGTTAAATTTATCACGCCATCTCACTTTGCCACAAAAAATACGTTGGTAATGTCGGTTATTAAGCACAAAAAACTTTATTCGTCCTATGACAAAAACCATTTGACGCACAAACTTTCAAATTAAGTGTTCGATGGGTGGAACCCAAATGGAACATTTGAGGTCGTGTATGGTGAAGATTTTGGGTAAATCGGTTGACAATATTTTATACAGGACAAAACGTGTAATGCATCTAGTAATAACCTAACTCTGATTATCATCTTTAGTAAAATAACGCAAGTTTGATTGGTAAACGCATCTCTTAAACGAAAATAAATCTAAATTTTTATCTCGCTATCCTATACAGTGTTTCAGAATTAAGGCAACCAGTTTTGCATATTAAATAAATCATTTCAAATCAATGTTTGGGTATTGAAATCATATATTATTTTGAAGGTAGTAAAATAATCTTTCTATTTCAAGTGTCTAAATTTTAGATTCATACATTATATAATGGCTGTGGATCGAAATATCGTTATCAAGCTCCACAAAGAAGGCGAGAGTAACGTATCAATTGTAAAGAAGTTAAAAATGAACCGTTCATCAGTTTGGAAAATTGTTAAAAAATATATGGAGATTGATACAACCTCTGATAAACCAGGACAAGGCCGGGAACGAAGTGTTTGGATCAAAAAACTTATCTAAAACTCGCGGGAGAAGCTGCGTCGCAACCCACGTCGATCCCATGGAGAACCGGCAGCAGAAGCCGGTGTTAGCAAAACTTTAATGTATCGAGTGTTGAAGGAGGATCTGAGAAAGGAACCTTATAGAATGATGAAACGTCATGAGCTTACTGAACTTCAGGAGAGAATGAGGGCTGAAAGAAGTCGTCATATCCTTAATGAGATAGCTCAAGGCACACTCCCAAACTTGGTGTTCAAATATGAGAAAAAAATTTGACATTCAGCAAGTTGTGAACCATCAGAACGACCGAGTTTGGAGTTCCTCAAGTTCAATCGAGGATAGGATTGTTACGAGACTTCAAAATGCAGTCTGTCATGGTTTGGGCAACTGTGACAGCCACAGGAAGATCTCCGCTTGTTTTGAGTCTTGCGGGATCAAATTGAACTCAGAACGGTACATTTATCTTATTTTTGAATCAAAGTTGCTACCATGGGCTTTAGAACATTTACAGGGTTCACTATGGAGTGTCCAACAGGATTCAGCACCATCACATGGCTCCAACGTAACTTATACCTGGATTCAGAGGAACATTCCATCTTTCATAAGCAAAGATGTATGGCCAGCAAGGAGCCCCGACCTCAATCCCTTGAACTTTTCTACTTGGTTCATTTTGGAAACAAGGGTCTTAGCTACTCCTCACACTTCTCTAGAGTTCCTTAAAGCAAAACTGCAAAGGGAATGGTAAGCAATTCTACAAGAACAGATACGTACCGCTTACGATGCATTTGTAAATATGTAGATTTAAAGCTGTAGTTCTTACTAAGGGTGGTTGCATCGAATAAATGCAACACTATCGTTTGCTTATTATTCTCCTTTGAGTTTCAACCCTTGAAATCAAAATCTAGCTTTGGAATTTTCATAAACCTACCAAAAAGTTCATTGCCTTAATTCTGAAACACCCTGTACAGGGTGTTCAATATTTATCGTTACAACAATTGTATTTATGTTTAAATATAATCTACACTTTTATCAGATACTTTTCACCAGATAAAGGCTAAAGATCTAAACAATAAAATAGCAATTGTAAAGTTGCATAAGTCAGGAAAGTCACCAAGGGACATTGCCAAATCACTAAATGTGAAAAGAATGCTGGTTTAGAGAACACTTAAGCGATTCAAAGAGACTGGGAAGGTAGCTAATAGGCCAGAGCAAGATCGTCCTCGAACAGATTGAACATCAAAATTGGTAAAATCCACCAGGGAGAAGCTGAGGAGGAATGGGCAAAAATCCCCCAAACAATCGTTCGTGACTCATGTCAAGCATTCTCCGAACGTTTACAGCAGGTTATCGATGCTGATAGAAAGCATATTGAATAAATTATAGATATTCGGAAATATTAGTGGTTTAATAAAATGTTTATTTTAGTCTGATTTGTATAATTTGATTTAATTAATAAATGCGGGCAAAAAAAGTTGTAACGATAATTATTGAACGCTGTACCACTCGGCATACAATGTATAAAAATATTGTTCGTGTATAGTTTCGCCAGCATTGGTTGATGGTTTTACTAAGCACAAGATGCATCCATAAATCAGGTTTCTGTAGTATCATGAATACACAAAACCGTAGATGTCTTATTTGTTTCAGAATATTTTTTGTATGATAGCATATGCCTGCTGTCCTATACATAACATGATTTATCATATTTTTTTCCCCCAACACTAGTTTTTCTTAAAATGTGCATAAAAAATATAACTGATAATGAACACATGTTTGGCTATAAATAAATTGTAGGAGAGTTTTAAAATATGAACGAGCAATTTTATGACTGAATGCAGTAGATATACATGGTCTGATGAATGAACAAAATATCGATTATGATTCATATTTCACGCAAAATAATTATCAATATCACAATTAATATCAATGAGTACATGTTTTGAAATTCATAACCTGCGTTATCCTGAAACTTGAGATTTAGCTCAGTATTATATAAAAAATCATTTCTGATAAGCGGCAGACATCACATAATATGCACAAATCAAATTTTTTCACAATAAAGAACACCTACGTAATTCATATTAATTTTTGTGCTACATGAGGTTTCCCTTAACAACAATTATTCATACAGTTCCTATCGTACATTGCCTAATAAAAAAGGATAATTTTCGTGCCGTGCGCAATCAATCAACTGCCTGGGAAGTTCATTTCAAGGTGCCCTGGTTACAAATTTTATCTCTACTCAGCCTCCCAGAGACGGCACACCACTTGACTACTGCGCAATGGTAGCTTATAAAGAAATATATTTACAATATAGCATACTGCACATGTACCGGCATCGCGTTTTTTAATTTTTAATATCGACATCTTAAGTCTAGTGATGATACTCCCAGGTGTATATGAAACATATATTGGTGTTTCAATTCTTAATGCTAACATCTTACAACTGCTTAGTGATCATGCTTCCAGCGACTGTTCTCGGCCATTCGTAACGTGAGGTGGAGGCTCGTAGGGACACGCTGCGATAATCTGGAAGTTTGAGGAAATAGTTTAAGTTAACTTACCTGATACAAGCAGAGAAAATTCAAGGGCTGCGCGGAGATTCAAATCCTCGAAACCAGGGACTTGGCAGCACAAGCGCAGATCACTGACCACCAAGCTACAGTGGGAGAAGAACGTCTTAATCTTTTAACCCTTTAGCGACCAATTTTTTTCTATTTTGTACGTCTAAGCTCACAAAGACCGTCTGTACACTGATGCAATGAAGCACGCTGAGAGCCAGGCAGCCAAAAGAACGACGCTGTAACATGCCGCCGCGTTCAAACCTAGTTGCAACCTCATATTGCTCATTTAATTATTAGAACAATTCTCCCAAAGACCGTATGGTCCTTTTCGTCGCTAAAGGGTTAAGGACCGAATTATTTTGAGACTGATCGAAATTTTCGGTAAATTACCACTCATCCTCACTCAACCACCAGTTTGGTCGACTAGTGAGCGAATCTGCTTGCGAGCGGAAAGACCCGGATTGGAATCCCGCTGCCGACATGGTTGACGCAGCTAGAAATACGGCATGGGACTTTGGTAAACAACCGAATGATTATCGAAGTAATTATCCGACCCAAGAATGGGCCAGAAGGTTCGTTCCTATAGCCTCATTCTATTCTATTTCTATGTAATTTTACTGTAATTTGGAAATAAACATTTAGAATATGAGACTAAAGGGAATGATTATGTCTGGGCACATACGTCCCAGAATTTCACCACAAGCTGAACATCTGTACTACGACGTCTCGAAGGCATCCTGCGTCACTATTGCTCGACCGAAAGCTGAAAAATTCTGGAGTAAAAAAGCGCAGCAGCGATTTCAAGTCATTTACCGAATAAAGCTGATAACTGAGAATCTCTTTATTTTAGTCAAGAATTCCAAGATCTTATTATAACGCAGAGCATCTTTAGGTAAAAAAGAATCTGTCTCAGTGACATTTTTAAAATTTAAAGTTGGTCAGCATGAGGCCACTGCTGAAAGTTTAGCCAATCTTATCAACGATTTGCCCATCACAGGACTCAGTCAAACAGATCATACAATTACACAGCAAAATTAATCAAAGAAATTAGTTAAATTAATACATTCTTCTGCACTAAGTGTCGCATAGTCAGAGGTGGGTACCATTGAACACATGATCAGCATGAAGGTAGAATTACGAAGACAGACATATTCAGAAAAAGATGTCAGAACAACTCTCACAGTCACGGGATTAATGCCAGCTGCAAGGATGACCTCAAAAATGCACTTTCCACAAGCGTTTTTTACTGGCCGGAAGAAATACAACACATTAACGAAACTTCCGAGCGCATAGATATATAAGAAAATACCAAAGGAGAAAAACACTTCGAATATAATAAAAAGTTTACTACATTTGACGCAACAAATAACGTTATCATATTTATGAAGACGATAAAATTTTAGGCCTCTAAAAATCACCTTGCACCGAGCACTGAAGCTAGAGGCACACATCAGCAACGAGTGCTGCCGCTGCCACGCGTGCTGTCCGGAACGTACAGAGAAAACGGAAACTTTCATTACTAGCTCTACGGTTGGGTAGTAAGGGATATCTGTACGATTGAAATTTCAAAAAACAAGTTGACGAAAGACATTGATAAAGAAAATGAGCTTGCATCGCAGCAAAACAAACCCATTACAGATCTGCACAATCTAAGCGATTGAATTTACACAGGGGCAGCTTGAGATGATCAGAAACAATCGAGCTAAGTAAAATTTGTACTACTTTAAAATACATAAATAGAAATCATAACTCCCTGGCACATTTCTACCTACAATTCAATTTATTTTGAACGGATAGTTGACTAGTTTTCCTAACATTCACATTTCTACGATTGTGGTGCAAAACCTTGTACAACTCAAAACGCTTCATGCACAGGCTTACGACACTGACACAAAATTAACGAGCTCTTCCACCAAAGTTTATATCTTAACTGTTCCGTACACATTAAAGTTTGCTCGCAGAATAACTTCATCGATAAGAAAAACCGCAATTCTAAATTCACAGCATAACGATCTTAACTACTGGAGAGTCGTTTCCTTTTTTACTCACACTCATACCAATCCATTCTTGAGTCTCCAACTCAAGGGATGGCAGTCGGATAATTTAAACTGGGCCAAAATTGACACGAGTTAACTGGAACCAGGGATGCAGTTTCATTAATTTTAGTTTCATTCACTGAACTGAACACATATTGGCTACACAAACAACTAATGAACATTTTTATCACTATTGCTGACATTGTGAATTCTTGTATAAATTGCTAAGGAAATGGGTCAAAGGAATTGAAATGGGTACTTTGTTAAAGGGAATTCTACCCAAAGAACCCACAAACATCTGAACTTTCTGCAAACCAGCCTACAACATCCAGATACTTCCGTCTAGTCAACGCTCCAATATTTAAACTTTTTCCATTGTGAGCTCTGCAACGTGACATTCTGCACTGTGAACCCTGCAACATCCAGACATTCTGCACTGTGAACCCTGCAACATCCAGATATTCTGCACTGTGAACCCTGCAACATCCAGACATTCTGCACTGTGAACCCTGCAACATCCAGACATTCTGCACTGTGAACCCTGCAACATCCAGACATTCTGCACTGTGAACCCTTCAGTGTCTCGACATAGCTACCAAATGAGCAGGACAGACACATCACAATTCTCGTCTTACAAGAAAATTACTACAAAAATCCATGTTCTATATTTCTTAATCATGACATCTATTATACAAATCCACAGATATATTTCTACACAGACTTCAAAAACTCGTTATATCGTAGCGAAACCCTGTTTTTGTGTTGTAGCTACTATCTTAATGCTCTAGTTAGTGTCATAGTGTTGTAGCTACTGTTTGTAGCTGGCACTCATTTCTAGTTCTACAAAGTATGAAACACCTACCTATTTTTTGCCAATTTCATACTCAATAATAGTGCAGGCTTCGCCATTGTTTTATGCAATGGAAAAATAAATAATGTTCAATTTTTTTCGATCTGATTAAATGTTTTGATGCTATAGAAATCAAGGTAAAAATAGACTAATACATTTTCAATAGAAAAAATGACACAGACAGATATTTCTTGACAGCAGGACATTTCATACATTCAGTTTCATAGAACTTCACACCGATATAATACTAATCATACGCTCCAATAACAAAAAAGGAGTCAGGTTAATTTTTCACGAAAAATACGAACTTCCGATATTTTCTACGAATACGTTACATCCAAGAGATTTTGATAGATTTCAATTTGTTTTCAACATCTATGGCTAACGCCATCAAAATGAAATGTAATATTCTACAAAAGTTCGTCACGAGATAGAAAGTAAGAAACATTGGGGCAGAATGTAGAAAGAAGGCCAGCTATCGCATTGGTGCTCTTCGAAATTGACTACTAGGTATCACTACTGGTATTATTATATTCCTAGTTTTACAAGCGCCGCCACAATAATTGCGACCTCAGCAATGATACACGATACCAGGAGGTGGTCATTTAAGTTTTACAGTCTACTGGTAATGGTAGTAGAGACCTCAGCATTTGTCCATAATTGTGTATGCTACTAGCTGTACAATTTCGATACAACATAACAATTCAGTTGACTCGTATTATGCACGCTAAAATATGTTCTTAGTTTAACAAGATAAGGCTTGGTTAGCCACGCATTCAGACCTAAGAATCTCTTCCACATTTTGTTCGTATGACCTGCCCACAGCTGTGCCACTAGGGGCAACACAACCATTCCACTTCCACAGGAGCGGAAGGCTGCATGTAATCTATACTTAAGCACAAATACGCACATCATTTTGAAGCAAGTACGCTCGTACGTGCACACCTCCTACAAGAGCACACACACATGGCTTCTTTACCCTCTTACAAGGAAATCGTCGTCCAGTTAAAAATTAAAAAAACTCCCTTAAATCCATTCCATCGCCGACCTTCATAGGGATATAATAAAATAATTAAGTCTGAGCAAGCGACAAGCTCAGGTCGTAGAAATTTGTCGCTAATATTTCAGCGAGTCAAAGTCAATTAAATAGGCACACAGTCATCAACATTGGGCTCCAGTTCGGAGACGTGTGAGCTCTTCGCAATGACGGGGAAGCGCTGAGAATTTTTCCCGAGTCTGGATTGTTCTGACTGGAACAAAGCTTTACTTAGAGCCGGTCTGACGAGAACACAAAGCCTCGAGTCGTGATGTAGGGGCAATTTAGAGAACAAGTTGCAGGCTGACATCATCTCCCCTCCAGTGAACGTAGCATTGACGGCCCTTGCAACACAAATTTGTGATTTTCGTGGGCATTACACGCAAGATGTGCTACATGAAGTGTACATTTGCAGGGCAGTGTACATGTCCTACACAAGATGTGCTACATGAAGTGTACATTTACAGTACACTTCAAGTCAGTCCAACAGTTGAGTTTTGGAACCGAATTCTAGGCTTTAAACAATGACATAGCGAATGAATAAAACTTCACCTTCTAGAAAACAATTACATTCTCAAGGTACATGAAATTTTACTTAGGAGGCATTAAAACTTAGAAAAAGTCTAAATTTGCAATGAAGACACGAAGATATATATAATGAATGAAAGTAAATTCCAAAGAAATCCTTAAAACTTAACAAGGACTAAAATTTACTTGTCAGAAAACAAAGGATGCGAAAAAAAATCTGCTCGCTTTATAATTAATGACATTTAGAAAAAGTGATAAAAGACTCAAACGCACCGTAAATCATTCAAGTTAACTACTTAATGAGCTTTTCTTAACAATATTTACTAAGAGTTTACAATAACAGCTGCCATGAAGAAAGTATGAACATAAGCTACACTAGAAAAATATGCATTTTTTACCATATTGACTGGTCCCAATAAAAGACGTGATGCAGCAGCAACTAAGCTAAACAAGATCACTTTCAACCATCAGGACAGGTGATAATGAAGCAGTTACACAGATTTCACGAATTGATATATCTAATTGCAAAATATTAATTTACTTTGTTAGGTATTTTTCATCAAAATTACAGTATAATTACCAAACGGAGACACATACATCGTGCTCTAAAGAGGTTTCACATCAGTAAGGAGTTGCAATGCAAATAACCATTATTGTATGAACATGTCATGAAGAGTTTACAATTATTTCTAATCATTACAATTCATGTGACATCAGAAGTACAGACAATAAAGGTTACAAGAAGCACAGAAACACCAAGCCATGTTGGAATATCAACTTCATATATACCGAAGATAAGGAAATAATTACTCCAGTCATGCCATTCAGAGAGCTCAAAATAATACCTGCTCATCACGAATTAGAAAGACTTCGGTGGGTAACGCAAAATTTCTAAATTTGTTAAGGTCAAGTGCAAAGTTTCTTTCAGGATAACGTCTCTAGTTTTAGGTACGTAAGCAGCAGCACAGCTAAAGGCTCAACCTGGTGACATAAGTACGTGATCGGGCTTAAAGTTTTCAACATGAGATTTCCTTGGAACAACAAGCAGCATTTCTTCGAATGTTGCTGGCTGTGAGGAAGAATAGACTACACAATTCCTCCACATGGATCACGGCTCTGAGTATGTGTGTTATTGTAATGCAATATTAGTGGGCAGTTGAGAGCCTTCGTTGGGAGACAGATGACACTGAAAGTCAGTCTCCAGGAAAAAGAATAGAATTAGGCAATAGAAACGAGCCCTTTGGCCCATTCTTGGACCAAAGGGAAGTGTTAGGACTGAATGTGCTATCACCATTATGTGGCTGTAGTAACACTAACACTCTAAGAGCGTGGCAGGGTTGTTCAGTTTTCAGGAGCTGTTGTGTTTGCTGTAAACTTGTACCCAGGAAATGGTCGATAATTACAAGCAATTACTGCAATAATTCATCCAAAATCAACAAAGAACCCCGAAAAAGCGAGATGCAATTTCGGCACATGTATCAAGTGACCTCTCACAGTTTAAGGAATTTATCAACAATAAGCACATGAATGTAATTAGGACAAAATACGAAGTTATCTATTATGTCTATAACTTGCAATTGGTAAAATGAATATTAATACGTTGATGTACAACGGGTAAAAATTTCAAGGCTAGACACTTCCGGCAATGGCTTAATACGGGAATACACGGACATTCAACAATAAATCTATTCATGACTAACTAACGTTTGACTTTCTTCCGTGAAGACGGTGACTCTACAGGAAGAAAAAAAGAACAGTAAAATAAGTACATTTCATACCTGCAGTATAGTACGCGACGTAGCTACCACTCTAAACGCGCGATGCTTCTGTAGAATTTACCCTACACCAAAGCAACGTTGTGAACTTGAAATGAATGCATGATTACATTGGATGCTACCACCTAGTCACTTCTGAGGTCAATTATGCAGAGTTACTAAAACCACGAAATTAAGGCGAGAACTTGAAGACAGAAAGAGACATGGATAACATGCTTATACCTGCCTAACAGGAGAGATAATAATACAAGCTAAATGAAATATGAAACTAAGCAAGTGACCAGCTTATATACTGGATTTTGTCCCTAAAAACGTCACGCAAAAAGCGTGCGTATTCGATACTTGTGTGTATGGAAATAAAACCCACATCAGACTTGCGTATTGCTGTCTCAGCGGTAAGTTGAAAGGGACGTACCACAAAATTGATAAGGCAATGAAATAGGCTGATAAAAACGAACACTATCAGCACTCTTTATCCCGCTTTTTTGAAGTGTTTAGAGTGGTTGCTTTTAGAGCGACCACAACATCACCAAAAAAAAGGCAGTCAGTCTCGTGATCAGCATTTAGTTTCCCGACAAAACTTATCTTCAAAATGAACACATGATTATAACTCAAAAACACTGCGTCTTCAATTTACATTATGCACATAATTATTTATAATTAACACCAGCACAATAATTGTTGTTTTACACAAATGAATAATATTATAGCTCCAGATCATGGTTGGTCATAGAAAATAAAATCTGCGTACAATTAGTTGTTAATCTTCAATATCGTCCCAGAATTTAAACCCTTTCTGATGAAAGGTTTAATTACAGAAAATCAAAATACGCTCAAGACTCCAGAGCATTAAGTCGCTGTCACAAGCTCATGACTTGTTTGTTTGTCCCTCGTCCGCCAAATCGCACAAGAATTAGGGTCATAAGAAGTATTATTATTACAATTTGATAACTACAGTTTAATTCCGGCCTACACATTGAGGATTACCACAAGAATTAGGGTCATAAGAAGTATTATTATTACAATTTGATAACTACAGTTTAATTCCGACCTACACATTGAGGATTACCACAAGAATTAGGGTCTTAAGAAGTATTATTATTGCAATTTGATAACTACCGTCTCATTCCGGCCTACACATTGAGGATTACCACAAGGTTGAGGGTCATAAGAAGCATCCTTGTTGCCATTTGATAACTACGGTTTCACTCCAGCCAACACATTGAAAAATGACACAAGATTAAGTCAGAAAATACTAGATAGTTGCT